>JBBPBX010043872.1:0-27722 GCA_038048925.1 Garcialebias charrua
GAAGCTAATCTAATGCGCTATTTATATATTTATATATATATATATATATATATATATATATATATTTATATATATATATATATATATATATATATATATATATATATATATATATATATATATATATATATATATATATATATTTATATATAGCCGGCAGCGTTATCAATATTTGCACTACACTGCCAACTGAAAAGTAACAAAAATGATCCTAAAAGGATGAAATTACAAAAATCAAAGGATTTATTTAATACTTTACGTACATATATTCTATTCGGCCACGAAATTAACAAAAAATAGAATGATCTTTTAATCCCTAAAACCACGTTTAAATCTCAAATACACGGGTGTGTCGCCACCGCATTTATACATAGTAACCCAAATACATGAAACTAACGACTCGCCGTCGAATGGTCGACACAAAACGCACAATAAAATCCTCCGGCCACGTTAATTTGGCTTGAAACAGCGGGTTTTCTAAGGATTTCCATTAGTAACCCAGCACAACCAACAGGCAGACACACAGCGTTAGCGTCTATAGGTAGTCAACAGATTTAATGAAAAGTAACTAAAATACATGAAAATAACGACTCACCGTCGCGTGGTATACACAGAACACACAATAGAATCCTCCGGCCGCGTTAATTTGGCTTGAAACAGCGGGTTTTCTAAGGATTTATCCAAGTACCCAGCACAAACAGTAGCCACGGAATTAGCCCCTGAGTTCACCTCTAACCCGGAAGCTGTCGAGATGGAATAGTCCATTTTTAGTAGGGGGATAAAGAAATCGACCGTTTTTTAAATTGCTTATTTAATGATTGTTTTCATCGTAACTATAATTATTTTTATGTTAAATGTAGATTAACAAGCAGGATCAATGGCCCTCATGCACAAACCGTTCGTACGCACAGATTTGTTCTTACACTGTGCGTACGAGTGATTTAGGATCATTTGTGGCATTCAACAATGTTTTCGTATCCTACGATTTTCTTCAGATACGAACAAAATTTACGAGTGGTCCGGACCTGTCGTATAATTTAGGAGCGTCAGTCTGCTGTCATCCAGACGGATCTTCTCCACGAATAACTTCATATTTCGTTATTTAGAAAATATTTTGGGTTTAAAAAAATCACGCACCATAATTATTCTTGACAATAGGTTATTCTGTTTGAATTAGAATTATAATTTTAAGTTTAATTTGTCTGGTGTGTCGCGCAGGCCGTGCGCTCCCCTTGGTCATCAAAGCCGCTCCTCATATTAACACCCAGGTACATAAAATCCCCACACCGCCGCAGAACAAGTACGAATTAAGACTGATCTTGTGCCAAACACCATCGGAGCAATTGATTATATCTGATTCGAAATATAACCTGCAGAATGTGGTTGCGCCCTGACCAGGAGGTGCGCGATGAGCAGGAGGTGCGCGCATCATTTGTGCTGCAAAACATGTTGGCACGCATCTTGCAGCGTGGCATTTATTGTCCATCCATCTCCTGACCACCTCCTGTCATGTTGGCACGCGTCTTGACCACCTCCTTGCGCAGCAAGACGCGTGCCAACATGACAGGAGGTGGTCAAGGATTGACCACCTCCTGTCCGTGCTGCGGCGAGATGTTTGTTTGAAGCCATTTTCAGATCAAACCATTTATTCTTGATTTCTGATACTGTACGACCCACGGGAGACAAAACATATGCACTACAATATTAATATGATGTTAACTGTAGTTTCGAGACATTTTAAAATGCTTCTGTTCAAAAACACATCCGACACTTGCGGGGGGTGGGGGGGTAGCGGTGCGCCACGCTCTTCTGAATAAGTGAAACTATAATGTAACACAGTACACTAAAATTAGAGATATTTGACCATCCGACACTTGCGGGGGGGTGGGGGGCAGCGGTGCGCCACGGCTCTTCTGAATAAGTGAAACTACACAGTTGTTTACACTAACATTAAAAATATTTGACCATCCGACACCTGCGGGGGGGGGTGGGGGGTGGGGGGGTAGCCACAGCGCGACTGAGAGCAGATCTCCGAACGCGTGAAGTTCCTCCTTTTACTTCTTGAGTTTGAATGAATGGACACTTCCTGCTGTCTGACATCAGGAAGCTGTGGCCTTATATGGTGTTTTGAGGGGTGGGAATTATGTAAATAACCTTCACGCGTGCACGCGCAGCTGTTTAGGACAGGTGGGATTCATTAAATATACGCACTGCATTTACACACGTTTCCTCATGATAGAAGACTTTGTTGAATCTGACGTGGCATGTTCGTACGAACGCTTCGTACGAACAAAAGTAGGAGATATTTAGGATAAAAATACGAACATTTTCGTGCATGAGGGCCAATGTTAGGAATTAGGTGACTGGCCGGGGCGCGGCGGGGCCGGGCCCATGCTGATGGGATCCCCAGGCAACGGCATCATTTACCTACATGGTAGATCCGAGTCTGTTCTCCGCTCTGCCCCCCCTCCCCCCTCCAACCCTCCCTCCTCTCTGCTCTTACGGTGGGGAAAAAGGTAAAACAAGCAGCATAAGAGCTTGTAAATAAGTTTATTGGTTTTTACTGATAGATAATTAGTTATTAGCGGTACTGCATTTTAAATAAAAATAGCACAAATCCGCTTATGAATTATAAAAGTTAGTCAATTCACAAAAACGCTGACAAAAAGTTTAGGTCCACTGTAAGCGGAATAGCGCTTTAGCGCTCCCTAGCGTTCATTCGCCCACCTTTGCCGTGAGGAAATACTTGTTTCCTCTAGTGCTCTTAGTGAGTGGTCCAACCCAGTCGAACTAGATATCAGACCATGGAAATGCAATGCCTCTGCTTTGCAGTGGTGCTCTGTGGAGTGGTCTGGTTGGCTGAAACTGGCCGCAGACCACGCACCCTTCAATGTAGTCTTTGACATCCTTTTTCATACCAGGCCAATAGGCAATTTGTTTCAATGCCTTCAGCGTGGCGTTATCCCCTTTGTGTCCTGCAGACGGAAGATCATGGGCATGAACTAACATCACCCCCCTGTGGCCATGGGGAACCACAAACACTGGAGAGGACGTTGGTCCATGAGCAAAAGTTAGGATGCCTTTGACTAGTTTTAGCTGTTTGCGCAGCTGATAGAGGACTTTAAGGTCTGGATCAGAATCCAGTTCGTCTTTCGATGGAGCATTTTTGTCTGGGTCAGTCAGGTACAGTATCATGGAATTGATAGCGGGGTCCAACTTCTGCAGTTGAACGATGTCTGGGTCAGTCAGCGCGTGTGACTGCCATTATTGTAGGTCGCGTTGACTGAGTTTTAATTAACCAGGAGGGGTCGAAGGTTGAGAGCCTTTGTCAGCTCCCTCTTTGGCCAAAGAATCTGTAAGGTCATTGTAGTACTTGTCATCGCCTGGGACTCTTGAATGTCCTGGAACTTTCTTCCAGTAGATCTGTAAGTCGTGTGATGTCACCAAGTGATCATACGCCATGAAAAGCTCTTTGTGTTTGACCACTTTTCTGTCGCTTGTGAGAAAACCGTTCTGTTTCCACCCAGCGAGATAACACGCGAAACTTACACGAGCATAGTTAGAGTCAGTGCAGATGAGCTTGATGGAGCGTTCCACCACCATCTGTAGAGCTATTAGGATCCCTGCAATCTCAGCGTACTGAGAAGTCTGAGAGCCTAGATTGTAGCTGAAAGTGTTCTGTTCTTGGTCTTGGAGGAGGACCCCCCCAACACCTGCCCTGCAGATGTTGTCTTTGCGGAATGAAGATCCATCCACGTACAATGTTGTCATACCTTTACAGATATTCTCATCAAAGAAGTGGTGATTCGGATCTTCTGTCACTAAGGGTTTTTCCTCAGCTGGCGGTTGGGAGGCTGGTACATCCTGTGTACATTTTTGGCAGATTGCCAAGTCAGTCCCCAAATGTGACTTCTTGTTTAGACCATAGCGGATGTCTAGGTCAAAACTCTGAAGCGCCATGAGCCACGTTGCAACACGTGAGTTTGTTACCACACCATCTCTGATGCGTTCACTGTTAAGAAAAGTCACTGGTTGGTGTTGCATTTCAACAATGATTTTCTGTCCACCAATGTAGCTAGACTCTAGCTACATTGGTGGACAGAAAATCTAGAGAAATGTTTAACTGCCCACACTGTGGTCAGTAAAGCTTTCTCACAGTCTGAGAATCTCAACTCGGGGCCTGCCATCGTCTTGCTGGCGTAGGCTACTACACGTTTGTCTCTGTCGTGTATTTGGTACAGACCTGCACTTATGCAATGAGCTGAGAAGCCCACTTCCAAGTAAAACTCTTTGTTGTAGTCTGGGTAGACTAAACATGGGGCTGACTTGATCCTGTTTATAAGAGCGTCCATTGCCTGCTGTTGCTTGTCAGTCCAGACAAATGGAACGTCTTTCCTTAGGAGTTCAGTCAGTGGTTTCGCAAGGTCCGCATAGTTTTCTATGAATTGGTTCGAGTAGTTACACACGCCCAGAAAACTTTGTAGTTCTTTGAGATTGGTGGGGACTTTGAGATTGTCGAGGCCTTGGGTGCGAGTCAGCTGTGGTTGTACTCCGTCTGGACCTACAAGTAGGCCAACGTAGTCCACCTTGGTTCTGCACCATTGGCATTTTGACAGTGATATCTTAGCACCAGCAGTTGTTAGTTGATTCAGAACGTGGTCGATCTCAGCCAAATGTGAGTCCAGTGTTGGCTGCCTCAAAAGGACATCGTCCACGTAAATCAGTGTCCCACGCTCGTGGGCGTCTGGACATGCTCTGTTTAAGAAGATGTTGAACTCAGCAGGTGAGTTAGCGTAGCCAAAGGGACACCTGTTAAAGGTGTATTGACGGCCACCAAAAGTGAAAGCTAGTTTATATTGGTCCTCGTCGCGCACAGGGATGGTCCAAAAACCAGAGGCGACGTCGAGGGTCGAAAAGTACTTACCATTGGTGACCTTGGGCAATTCCTGTTGGAGCTGCGTCATAGGCCATCTGGATAAGGGAACTTGTTTGTTTAGCTTTCTGTAGTCTATAGTGAGTCTCCACTTACCATTTGGTTTTAACACCGGCCATAAAGGCGCAGAGTAAGTGCTGTTACAGTATCGGATGATACCTTTTTCTAACAGGTCATTAATGATTTCTCTGATAGGTTGATGTGCTGCCAGAGGAATCTTGTATTGTCTGACAAATGCAGGTGGAGCATTAGGCGGGGTTGGGATGCTCACTGTGTGGAGCGTGGTCAACCCACAATCCATCGAGTCAGTTGAGAATGATTTCTCATATTTTAGAAGAACTTTGCGAAGTTTGTCCCTTTCTTCATCAGTTTTCAGGGCGTCGGCTTGGGCGACCACCTGGTCAATCTGTGAAGCAATTGAGAGGGGTTCTTGTTCTTTGGGGAGCTCCAGTGAGTCCCCTTCAGTGTCGTAAAACCTGTCAACAGGTAGTGCACTGTAAGTTTGAGGGCCTAGACTGTCTCCTTTGTTGAAACCGAACCTGCGGACAGTGTCCTGGTCGGACTCAGTGGGGGAGAAAAGAGCTATGGCCTGTGTTGGTTTCGTGAACAAGACTTGCCCCGTGTGTTGACTTGGGATCAAGTTTTCTGGGAGTCCTCCCAGAAATGGAATGCTTAGCTCAAAATCATGAAAATCAGTAGAGATCAACCATCCTAGCTGTGTGTTTTTTGGGATCAGTACCTCTTCTGTGCTTGTGTTGCACACAGCAACAGTCGTGGTTCTGCAGTCGAGGGTCACTTGGCATGTGGCCTCCATGGACAGTCCTAAGTTGAAAAACATAGGAGATGGTTGAAAGTATGCCTGTTTTGTGCTAATAGCTTGTCCTTTCATGATGTGACACATCACTGGCTTGTTCATAACCTGAGGTGGTACCGCAGTGTTATGGCTGTTAGCAATCTGGCAGACCTCTGGAATGGTCTGTCCAGCCTTAAGGTTCTCTGTGGTTAGCACAGGAGAGTCCTTTGTGGCTGTGTCTAGTGACCACAGTACATTGTTGTTGATGTCCACTCGGACACCTAATCTTACCAAAATGTCGGAGCCTATGTAGGTTGCATGTGGTAAGTTCGGGACCACGAGGAACGGGTGATCCAGTTCTCGTTGGTTCCAGATTAGTTTCAGGTCAATGATCCCTTTTGCGGTCATTACCTGTTTATCGTTGGGGTCTAACGAAAAGCGGAAAGCTTTTTTGTTCATTCCTAGACCCAACTGTTTTTTAACCAAGGTTCCATAGAAAGCTTGGCTGATCGCTGATTTCTCCGTCCAAGGGGACAGAACAGCATCATCGGTGTGGGATCCTTGGATCTCAACACCTTTGACTACCTGTGGTAGGTAGTGTTCAGTGAGTGCTGACTGTTTCAGCTCGCAGAGGGGGCTCTCTTGTTGGGCCTCTTCTGCCTCACCTGTGTTGGAAGGTTCACTTACCGGGATTGTGCTCTCGGTTGAGGATTCCCTTGTGCCTTCCGCGGTACCTGCTGTTAGACAGTCAGTGTCACCTTGTGTAGGCATATCGATCGGCAGTGGTTGGCTCACTCTGGTCCACATTGTCTGATCGCCATAATCTATAATCGCGTCGAAGCGGTTTATAAAGTCTTGGCCAACCAAAAATGGGAATGAGTCAACGGTGGACACGTGTACCGGGTGGTATAGCGTCGTTTCACCAATCTGCATGTGAACCATGGCTATAGCTGTTAGGGTTGTTCTCGTCTCCGAGAGGCCCTGCAATACTACAGCACATTCTTTGAGGGGTATTTCCCTGTCAACACCGTTAGCGGCTAGCCGTAGCTCCTCCAACAGTGTGGGTGACATAATGGTTATGTCGGCCCCACCATCCAAGAGGGCCTCTTCTGTGAGGACCCCTTCCAATGTGATTGACAGGTAAGCTTTTTTAGCGGGCCCCTTCCTGATAATGTTACACAGGAACCTATCAGGTTTTCTTCGACGTATATTACGTCTACCATTGTCTGTGTCATTTTCATTCATCTGTACTGGTAGTGCAGTCACACATGGGTCTGAGTGTTTGGTCTGTGACGAGTCATTGTCTTTGGTGAGTGAGCTTTCCCCCCCTTTTTCTGACGAGGGGCTCTCGGACTCTGTAACAATGATGTCATGGTTACAGTCAACGTCTTGTTGACTGTCTGTACCCTGATTGTCAGCATCCTGACCATCAGTATCTTGGTGACTGTCAGCAATTGTGGCATTGTTGTTATTTGTGTGCTCTGAGTTACTATCAATGATAGTGCTACACATTACTCCAGGTTTGTTTTCCTTGTTTGTTTTGTTCAAACTTTCTAACAACCGACGTATGTTCTCCATCTCTTCTGAGGACAGAGGTTTAGGGCCTTTTTTCTGGAACTTCTGTGGGTTTTTCCTCACCCCGGACTGTTCAGTCTGAGGTACAGGAGCTGGCGCATTGCACGGGGGTCCCCTCTGGGACCACCCTTTTTCATATGAGTCTCCTTGGGACCCATATTTTTTTTTCTTTTGGAATGCCCCCCCTTTTTGTTCATAACAAAAGGCTAGGGCAGCACGGTGGCACAACTGGTAGAGCTGCTGCCTCTCAGCGAGAAGGTTGCCGGTTCAAATCCCGGTCCGGGGCCTTTCTGGGTGGAGTTTGCATGTTCTCCCCGTGCATGCGTGGGTTTCCTCCGGGTACTCCGGTTTCCTCCCACAGACCAAAAAACATGCTTGTTAGGCTGATTGGTGACTCTAAATTGACCCTAGGTGTGAGTGTGAGAGTGGATGGTTGTTTGGTGTGAGTGAGACAGGTCCCTCTTGTAAATGAGTCCCCGTGACTCAACGAGGCTAGCCTGTATAAATAAAGGTTGAATGAATGAATGAATAACCTGAGGTGGTACCGCAATGTTATGGCTGTTAGCAACCTGGCAGACCTCTGGTATGGTCTGTCCAGCCTTAAGGTTCTCTGTGGTTAGCACTCTCTGCAGAAAAGCTTTTTCCAGTTATGGCAGACAACTAATTTTAAGTGAGTGTCATACCAGATCTGACCTTGATAAATACTGGTAGGCCATGCCCTCATTACTACCGGTACTCGACTAGACCAACGGGCCTAAATGGCCATCTCTCCGACCTACAGTACTTTAACCTTATGTTCCTTCTTGGACGCTGAAATCATCTGATCAGCTGCTTTTGGCTGTTCCAAAAACCAGGTTGAAGCTCAGAGATCGGGCTTTTTCAGGAACAATCAAAAAACCCCAATGTGAGTCAGGCCACTTTTTAAAACACACCTGTTGTCTCTGACTTTTAACACACTGTGATTTGATTTAGTATTTTATTGTTTTGTATTACCTTTAATTAATTTTTGGTTTTATAAGTTTATTTTTCATAAATCACTCCCATTGATTTTTATTGTTAAGCATTTTGGTAATAGCTTCTGTTTTAAATGTGCCTTATAAATAAAGTGGACTTGACTAAAAGGGAGTTTTTCCTTTCCACTGTCTCCTTTGTGCTTGCTCAGGATGGGAGACTGATGACGTGAAGATTCAACAACTTTTACTTTGGCCAGAGCAGTTCTGGTGGCTCAAGTTTCTGCTCATAGTTACGGCCCTGAAGCAACTTCTTGTGACGTGAATGTTGTTGGTTCTGGTGAGCTTTCACATGCATACTTCCTGTTGTCCTGCCTCCTGCTGCTTCTGTGGATTAGCATCAGCTCAGACTTCATTGTGATGCTGCTTGATCACAAAACAACCATTTCCACCTCACCCCACCCTGCCCGTCCTGCTGAGCTCCCAGCAGGTTACAGGTGAAACCTGAGGGGGGTTGATCTCTTCTCTAATGCAAATATCCAATCTGGAAACAGATATGCAGTTATTTATTTCATTGTAGACTAAAAACTTTCAGATTTTAAATGAAAAGAGCTCAGATATATTATTAATGTATTTGTTTTGTTGAGAGCAAACAGCTCTGAGGTAAATGCACTGTTCATTTTCACTTTGTTGGCTTGTGAACACATGAATGTTACCGTAAGTCAGCAGCAGCAGGGTGAGGAGCTGGGCGAGCGAGGTTCAGAGATGAGAGCATGAATATTTGTCAGTTACATATGAAATCAGCTTCATTTCATCTCGTTCAGTTGACAGGAAGTCAGGAGTTTCATCTGAAATCTTATTTTTAACCGTCATAATTATCCTGATGCACGTTCAATAATCCAGGTAGAAAACAAAGTCTTTTGGATAAAAGACAAAATGTTTCAACAAGTTGTTGTTTTTTTAATCTGTCCAGAGGACCTGACAACATATACATCATAATTATCATTTATTCTCAGAAGACAAATTTTAAAAGAAAAAGTGCACTGTATCTTTTCTTTTTTGTTATTTCCAAGCAACACATATACATTACACATTTTAGCTGCATTTAAGATAAAAATGGAAAAAACTGCTGTTAGTGACTTTAAGTTAGGTGTGTGGAGAAACTTTCCAAAAGCAACTTTTTACAAATTTATATAAAGAAACATTTAGAGAGAACATTTAAAGTCATCTTATCAATAAGATTTTTTTTTATTATAATATTATCATTTATTTACATTAAACTGTTATTTTTGTTGATGTAAGACCAGTTTAAAGCAGATTAATCACGTGTCTGTTTGAGAATCGTGTGTTAAAATAATCATGTGAACAAAAACACATGTGAACACCTGAGGCCAGTTTGACCCCAGGGCAGGGTGAATTCATGTTTGTTAGTTTAGATGCGAGTTTAAAAATGTTCCTGAACAAGAATCTCATTGAAAAAGCAGGAATGTCTGCAGATTACCATCATCATCTTCTTCCTCAGCTGGATGTGGATTCGACCTGCAGACAGCAGGGGGCGGGGCTGCCAAAGCCCCTCCCCCTGCAGCAGAACCACCTGGAGAAGAGAAACAGCTGCAGAGCAGGAGACAGTTTCAGCCGCTGGCAGGGACTCACTTTGGGGACAAGTTTATGTTTTTATCAGGTTTTAATTTTCATTAAAAAGTTTTGGAGATTTTTGTTTTGATCTGCACAGCGATGGCGCATGCGCAGATGTCCAGGTGAGTCCTGAATGAGCAGTTCAACCTTTAAATTTAGTTTATTAGTTGTTTAAAATTTAAATTATTGTTTTAAACTGTGTTTTCAGGCTGCTGCTCTGTGTCTTTGTGTGTCTTCAGTCCTCTGCTGTCCTGTCCCCGTCAGGTCTGAGTTTGATTATTCTGTTTCTGGTTTAATCTGGTTTTAATCTGATCACCCTCAAACAGGTTAAATTAAATCAAGTGAGCCCCTTCATCAGGACACAACACTTATTGTTTGTTTAGACAATAAAAGGTTTAAATTTTTTTTTTTACTTTGTGAAAACTGAAATATACAGATTATATTCAAGTAAAATGAGGTTAAGTTGTAAAACTGCTGCTTAACAGCTATGAAGATTGTTCAGAGTTAATTTGAACAAAACTGGCCTTTAAAGGAAACCATTTGAATAATTAACCATTTCAAAATAAAACGTTAACACGTTTTAAATAAAAGCTTTTATTTGTTTAAACTGATGCAAACTGACACATCTTGATTTGTTTTATTTTTATTATTGCTCAAAAACTTTTTCCATTTGTAATATTTTCTGCCACCATGAACCTCGGAGGGTCTGTTAGCAAAATATCTTCCAAACCCCTGAACAGGTTGTAATGAAACTCTGGATCATTGATGAATGTCTACAACCAGAGGCAAGATGGCCGCCATGACTACTTTATCCACCACAATCGATTTTACAAGCCAAGCTAAAATTTCGCCTGGTAGTAGCTGAAAGTCATCCCCAACAAATGTTGTGAGGGCTGAGGTGACATGGAATTACAGAAATTAAATTATTTGTTTGCTAAATTTGACTAAATGTATAATTTTTATTAAATGAAGAATGAATACGTAACAATTCTCAAAGGGATGCCTGTCACCCGCCTCCTGTTTGCCCTCAGGAGTACCACTCAGCTACTACCACCCCAACCTGCAGCTCAATACGAGCAAGCTGCAGCCGTTTTGTGTCGACAAGCTGTGTCGAAACTTGACCATTGCAGATGTTTCTAACCACTACTTATCCAATATACATGTCATTGTTGTTTTTTTTGTCTGCTTGTTTTGTATATAATGTATATAGAAATCTGTCATATCCTGTTGGTTTTGAACTGTCAACATCTGTTTACTGTGATTGTAGTTTTCTTTATTTTCTTTTTGATAAGTGCAAATGCCTATTGCCAATGTGACGTGTGCTGCTGACCACTTGACCAGGTCACCCTTGTAAAAGAGATCTCGATCTCAATGGGCTCTACCTGGTTAAATAAAGGTGATTGATTGATTGATTGATTGATTGATTGTGGCGGCCATCTTGAATCAAGTTGGTTCCAGAAATCTGTTCAGTGGCCCGTGAGATATTTTGCTAACAGATGAACATGCTCACCTGCACTCTGTGGCTTTAACGAGAGGATTTCAGCTTTAATTGGAGTTTTTAATTAGTGAGCTGCTCTTTATTCAGAAGGAAGGCTCCCGGTAATTAAACAAATGTTTGGTTTTTATTTTTTATTCTGCAAAATAACACATTAAAAACTTTGTTATTATTTATTAGGATTTAATCCACATCTATTTTAAAGTTTTTTTAAATGATCAAACTGTAGCTTGTTTCAGCTGAAATCACCAGATTGTTTCTCTTCTTTCATAGAAAAATAAAATCTGATTTTTTTTTTTTTTTTAGAGTCTGAAGGAAGTGAAGGCAGCAGGAGCAGAACATCTTCACCACCTCCCCACTCCTCATCCTCCGAGCCTCTGGTGGTGAAGCCCTCCGGTCCTTCCCAGGACTTCCTGGATCAGCTGATCCAGGTGAGATCTCCAAACAGCGGGGACCTTAAACACAGAGAAGTCGGCGCCGTGCTGCCCTTCGTCGGCCTCACCAGCAGTGAGTCTTCAGCTGTTTGCCGCTGACACGCCAAAACTTTCACAGGCCTGAGAAATCGGCTGTCGTTTACTCCTCAAACACAAAACGGGAGACGGGTCAAGCTGAAAAAACTCAACTCGGGCAAAGGAAAAGTTTACAACAAATAAAGAAAAAAAACAGTTTGTGCTAAAGCACATAGTGTTGAAGAATGTGAAACTGAGTAATGAAGCTAAAATGAGCATAACACCAGCTAAAGAGAGCAAACATCTGGCTTAAAGCTAAAGTAAGTACCGTATTTTTCAGCCTATAAGTCGTGGGTTTTTGCATAATTTGCATGCCCTGCAACTTAGACGAGAAGCAACGTATTTATGGATTTTTTCCCATATTTATAAACCAATTTTTGTCTTGAGATATGACCGTTTTCATTCATTCTGACAAAGTATTGAACACTACCATTTTCAGCTGCTTGATGGCAATCAAGTAATATAGCATGCCGTTGTGTCATGTAATAGGTAAAAGTGGCTATTAATGACACAGCCATATATGGCATCTTTGTCCAGCTCGTCTGGAGCAACTGTCAGATCAGCTTCATTTCATCGTGCCGCCCTGGTGAAAGCAGCTGATTTGACCATTAAAGTGCATTTATTAAAGGAGACCACAGATAGATTTTAAAATTTTTTATGGTATATCTGTGGGCTAGCCAGACAATATTCATTCACTTTAATACACAAAATAATTCTTAGATAATCAATTATACCCTTTTTAATTCTGCCATTTTTAACTTTCGTTTTGAACGACTGAAATATGATAATGAGTTCTCATGGTCACGCCCTTCAAAGATCTGTTTATATTAACTCCGCCCTCTGTAACACCCAGTATCTGTAATCTGTTGTTGTTTTAAAATTAGCTCTTTTTTTATTACTCATTTGACTTACTGTTAGTGCTAGCTTAAGATAACTTACCGAAAGCCGTCTGCGCGCGCCGCCATTTGCAGCTCCTTTTAGCATTAGCCCACCTCCGAGTGCTAATGATAGCTCTTCCTCCTCCGGGCGGGCGGTGCTTAGCTCCGCTCGTTGCATGCGGCGCTTTTGGGAGCGATCTCTGCTTCAGTCCACACACACACAAAGTTCACTGAGTGTCTCCAGTTAATTTATCCGTATGAGGCAACCTCTGACCGGACCCCACGCTCCTCAAAAGCCAGCAGTAGCCAGCAGTTCCCGCCCGCAGATGGTCCCCCTTCGCCGGCGGTCTGCTCGTTTTATTTCTGCCGGCTGCGCGTTGGGAGCGATCGCTAATACACTAAAAATTGAACTAAAACGTAAAAATAACAATTATACTTATTTATAAAGCCATTTAAAACAACCACAGCTGCAACAAAGTGCTGTACACATTAAATTAAGAACATTTAAACAAAAGATGAGATGAAATCAGGAAAAACAACCGTCACGTCTATTATACTGAAGTGGGTTGAGCCTAACCAGGGGTTGCTAGGTGAGGGGCTGGACTCAGGTTTGAGGTGGGTTGTGGCTGCGGCTTGTGACGTCACAAACCGCAGGATTTGAAACCTTTGTGTTTCTATCAAAGATAAATAAATATACTTAGAGTAAATAAACCACTGGGTGCATTTTTTTGGCACTAGGACAGTTTTTTTTATGAAGTACATACCCAAAGTTGAGTTAAAAAAACATTAAAAAGTGAATTTTGAATCTGTGGTCCCCTTTAAGTAAAATTTAAACTGAGACACACCTTTACTATAATGTGGAGCAAACAAATACTTTAATTGTTTTATGTGCTTATCTTGTTAAATTTCGAAGAAATGCACAGCGTTCCTCCTTCCTGATTTCCTCCCTCAGAGTGAGCTCCTGGAGCACAGAGGCAGAGAAAACTTTTGAAATGCAGCTGATTTGACCATTAAAGTGCATTTATTAAGGAAAAGTTGGACAGAGACACACCTTTACTAAAATTTCAAGCAAACAATTGTTTTTAGGTGGTCATCTTGTTAAATTCCTGTTAAGGTCCTCCCGTGAACGCTCCCGCAGACAACATTTGGCAGCCAATCAATTTTTGGCACAACACCGGCCCACATTGGTGACTTGTAACAAACGTGACGCGTCAGCAGTGATACATAATAAATGCAACTTATATGTCGAAGTGATGCATTTATGTTGTTTTCCACTTTTATCAGACATATTTGGACTGATGAGACTTATAGGGCGATGCGACGTGTACAGCAGAAAATAAGGTAATGCCGTAAATAGCCAAAAGCTTACTACGGTAAATGTAAAATATTGGAAGCCAAAAGTAGCCAAAGGTTTGCTATAGATAACAGAACAGTAGCTAAATGGAACTGAATGGTTGATAGAAGTAGCCAAAAGCATGCTTAAAAAAATAGAATAGCTAAAGGTATCCTTAATGTCATAATCAGAGCTGAAGCAGGTTTTATAAACAAAGTTTTTGACGGAGTTACGTTTCAAATTTATTTTGGTGGGGAAAATATTTGTAATGAAAGTGAAATAATAATAAAAAATACAAAAACCAAAATACAAAAACCAAAAGTCACAGCACCTATCAGCTGAATGAACGAACGACTAAAATAACACAAAGTTTGCAGAAAGCTTAGTTTTTTTTTCTTTTTTCCTGGAGATTCTAAAATTTGTTAATGTATTTAACGGAGGCCTTCAAGTGATCAGAACTTTTTTTCTCGTTATTTTCCTCCGGTACTTGGTACTTTTGCTGTGAAACCTAGTTTTAGTGTTTTTCTGTTACTTTCGGCTGTTTGTTCAGACTCCCGGTGTTTCCTGACGTGAAGCAGAGGGTCGTGAAGCAGAGGGTCAGAGGAATGTGTCGCAGCTGCAGACTCTGTTTTATTTCACTGATAGGAGGACGTGCCGCCACCAGGGAAACCCACACAGCTCCTTTGAGTTCTGGTGGCTTCTATAGTCAAGACATTAAGAAACTAAAGATCCAGTTTAAATTTTAGGTTAGACTTAATTGTAAGAGCTGACATTTAAAACAGCTAAATTTAATTCCATTCTTTTTTATATACTGTATATACATACAGTACAGTGTTTATATATTCAACCTTTATTTAGTCAGGTAAATCTTATTGAGCTTCGAGGGCTCATTTACGAAAGCGACCTGTTAATATAGCTCCAAATCTAGAAGTTGTCTAGGGCGGCCGTGGTGTAGTGGTAATGGCAGTCGTCTCCCGATCGGAAAGTTGGCGGTTCGACTCCCGGGACCCGCACCATGTGTCGTTGTGTCCTTGGGCAAGACACTTAACCCTGAGTTGCTCCCGGTAGGACTGGAAAGCACCTTGCATGGTAGTCTGCCGCCACCGGTTTATGAATGTGTGTAGCATTCAATATATGTGTAGCACTTTGAGATTTTCAGTAATGAAAAGTGCGTTATAAATTGAATTAATTATTATTATTATTAATTATTATTATTATTATTGTCTCAGGGCACTGAACACAAACATTCACATACGGTACATAGAAAAGCCAATCAGTAAAAGTTATTTAAGGAAGCAGCAGATTGTGTTAAATCTTCACTTCACAGTCTCTTATCCTGAGCAAGCACAAAGGAGACAGTGGAAAGGAAAAACTCCCTTTAACAGGAAGAAGCCACCAGCAGAGCCAGGCTCAGGGCGAGCAACAATTACAAATACAACCCGGTATAGAAAGCCACACAGAGAGGAAATGTGGTCAGTTTGTCCTCCAGCAGTCTAAGCCCAGTGGCTTCGGATGTTGTCAGCCCATTAATTAATTAAATTATTAGTTGTTCTCATCCCCATACATATCGTTCAGACTGTCCCTCCTACCTCCTAGCAGATTTTAAGGTACTGTACATTATTATTGCTGATCATATGCAGCGTCGCAAGCTGGTAAACCAGGAAGTTTTTTTTTTGTCAGCTTATGTAACATTTTTTCCTAAACCTAACCTTACGCCTGACCCAGAGCAATGACCCTAAACCTATCCCCCAGACCGTTTATCTGAACCTAACCCCCAGACCCTTTATTTGAACCTAACCCCCAGACCCTTTATCTGAACCTAACCACGTGAACCTATTCTCATCGCTAACAACGCTAACAACGTAACATTAAACCCACTAGGAGGTACAGAGAGGCAGTCTGACTGCTACATGTGGGGATGATGGCAACTAATAATGGCCATATTAAAGCTGCAGTATGTAGTTTCCAGTGCTGGGCAGCGCTAATCCAAAAATTAGTTCCGCTATTTCAAAAGCACTAATTTATTTATTTAGGTCCGCTATTTCAAAAGCACTAATGTCTTATGAAAATTAGGGGAAGCTAAATTCTAAACCGCTATTTAAATTCAACAATTGGTAGCCAGCAAGTTATGCAATATTTGCACTACACTGCCAACTAGCGGTGCATGAACTGTTATACAGTAAGTTGTTTGAGTTTCAGAGTATTTAGTTTGGTTCTCTTCAACAGGTTTGACAAGGACAAAATGTACCCATTCCAAAGTCTGTTAGCTAAACTGCTGACATATTTGGCTGGTTTTTTTTCTTCTTTTGTTGCTTTTAGTACCACTAGATCACATGTCTTGCTTATCTCCTCCATTTTGTTGTCCAGGTGTTTGTGATTGTCATGCTATGTGTTCATCAGTGGTGGGATGTAACTAAGTACAAATACTTTGTTACTGTACTTAAAGGTGCTATGTGTAACTTTCTGTAGAGCCAGAACTTAGAAATATTTTCAACAGGCAAAGCATTCTGATCCCTCCCCCTCAGAGCCATATATGGCTCTGCTCCCACTGGCCCTGCTGAAATTCAAATTCAAGCTCTGTTTTTATTGGCTGGTTACAAACTCTGTTTTTATTGGCTGGTTAAAGGGATTGTGACATGATTTTGTAAATTTGAATATTTGTCAGAACATATATATCTTATATCATTGAGCTCTGGTCGTTTTTGCATAATAAATTATAAATATATTAAAATTTCATTCCAAGTTATGATAGTCATTTCTCTGGGACACGCCCCTAAAATTCCGTGCATTCCGCAAAACCGTCATTTGACGTACACGTGGGGAGCCGCTGCTCAACGCGCATGTAATTAATAATGGCGGAGCATGTCGACTCAGACGAGTGCAGCATTTCTAGTGTTGATCTAAGCGATTTGTCTTCAGTTTTGGAAGGTCAATATAAGCAGTAGAAGTTTTAATCTTGCTCAAATCATTTTATTGTATACTCTATTAATGGAAAACTTATTAACTTTTACGATTCAGCTTTAAAAAAACGTGCAGGGAGCTTCGTGGCTTTGAGCATGTCCGATTGCGTTTGAGATCTATCATTTTAAGACAGTAAATCATCCAAAACTCTCATTAATAGACTCTCCCCAAATAAAAACAAACAACAGATCGTACCTGATTGCGCCGACATAATTTAAAAATACCTAAATAGCACTCCGTGTTGACTCGGATCTATGCTAATGTCTGTTAGCAAGCAGATGTCGGCAGATAGACCTCACGTCTGACATATATCTTTTTTAAACAGTAAATCATCCAAAACTCTCATTAATAGACTCTCCCCAAATAAAAACAAACAACAGATCGTACCTGATTGCGCCGACATAATTTAAAAATACCTAAATAGCACCCGTGTTGACTCGGGAGCTATGCTAATGTCTGTTAGCAAGCAGATGTCGGCAGATAGACCTCACGTCTGACATATATCTTTTTTAAACAGTAAATCATCCAAAACTCTCATTAATAGACTCTCCCCAAATAAAAACAAACAACAGATCGTACCTGATTGCGCCGACATAATTTAAAAATACCTAAATAGCACCCGTGTTGACTCGGGAGCTATGCTAATGTCTGTTAGCAAGCAGATGTCGGCAGATAGACCTCACGTCTGACATATATCTTTTTTAAACAGTAAATCATCCAAAACTCTCATTAATAGACTCTCCCCAAATAAAAACAAACAACAGCTCGTACCTGATAGGCAGTAAGATGGTCGCTGCAGACATAGGACTCTCAGTAGGAACCCATCGGTCACAAGTTCTCTGTACTTCCATTCTAGGCAAAGTTTCTCATCTTTTGGGAATTTGTGAAGGCTCACTTGTTCACTGCTGATATTAGAACACCCAAATGCGCTACAACGTGACAGCATTTTTCAAGTTACACCAAAAAAAAAAGAGTCGATCTTTCACCAAACAAAGGGGCAAGCCAGGCTCCGCCTTATGCCCAGTGCCCACGTGTACGTCACATGAAGATTTGCATTAATTCACGGGGCGTGTCCCAGAGAATTTATGGTAAAAAATTACCATAAATTGGAATGAAATTTTAATATATTTATAATTTATTATGCAAAAACGACCAGAGCTCAATGATATAAGATATATATGTTCTGACAAATATTCAAATTTACAAAATCATGTCACAATACCTTTAAGCCGGGTCACTCTGTGTTTTAGTGTTTTTATAAATGCTGATAGAGAAGCAAGGGGACTATAGTTTTTTTCAGAGATTACTTTGTCTAACATCAGTCTGTCAGTAGATAGTGACAGAGTGAAGAAATATGTTAAAAATATATTGTTAGAAAAGTTACAGACTGCATTACAAAGTTAGTGCAGCTTTAAGTACATTTTTCATGTATCTGTACTTTACTTAAGTAGAATTAAATGTGGGTACTTTTTACTTTTACTCCACTACATTTTACATGAAGTATCTGTACTTTCTACTCTACTACATTTCTATAATGTGTTGAGTTACAAGTAACTTTCATGTTGCGATTTTTTTATTTGTTCGTTAGTTTGAAAGTAACCAAAAGTGAGAGGGGAGTTGGGCCACTGAATCACTGCAAAGTGGACAGGTAATATTACACCCACCTTCTAGAAGTTGGGCCAATAATGTATGTTCTAGTATATATATCACTGAGCTGGGGCCACCCACAGCATCGCCAACACACCCACAATGGATTCCACAGTGGAGAGTCAGCCAGAAGATACACAACACCCATGGCCTTATTGAATGACTATTGAAAGACTGTTAAAAAAAACTATTGAAAGATTATTGAAAGATTATACAGTACAGCAGGACAGATTCTCTCTCCCAAAAGAGACAGACTGGAATTTGAAAACCAAATTCTTCTGAACTTGAACAATAAATTATTGCTGCAATATTAAAATGTGTCAGTTCATGGGATGTTAGGAGACAAGAGATGTTTCCAAATGACTCAACACTTGGGTCCAAGTTTTGAAAATGGTGTCAGGAAGTTAAAATATTGTTCACTATTGACCCATTACAAGGTTGACTAGACAGTATTTTAATTAGAGTTGATGACAAACTGGAGTTGAAGTGATCAGTGTCTATTCCTTTGTTTGGTCTATTGCTCCTTTTTTCATCAGACAACTTTTACTTCAATGTTTTTACTGCAGTTAAAATGACACATTGGTTTTACTTTGTGTTAAATAAAAAAATTTCAAAGGTATAATCATTCCTCTTTCTTATTTTATTTAATGACATTTAACTCTGCAGGTCATTCCTGAAATTTTGACGCACAGAATCACAAGTCCAAGTGTGCACGGTGTCACAGAGTAAAAACAATAAAAACATGCATTATCTGCAGCATTGTTCATTAAAATGACTCAACACTTTTAATGTATTACAGAAAATATACATACAGTACGCACACTTAAAGGTAGGGTCTGCGATATTTGAACACTCTGGGACTTAGAAATATTTTCAGCGCAGAAAAGCATTCTGCTCCCTCCCCTCAGAGCCATATATGGCTCTGAGGGGAGGGAGCAGAATGCCACAGTGCTCCGCTGAACTTGGGATCTGCTCCGCCCCCTGCTGTGTGTCTGCTCAGAGCCGCTGCGATATTCTGTGTTTATGGTAATAAAACCTTCTAATAAAATAAAATAAAACCATGGAGCGCTAGTCCTACAACACAAAATCCAGCAGAAATCATCAGAGGTTCACGAAACAACGTTTGGACATGATTTAATTCGCTCGTGACTTCCTCATGTCTGTCAGCGCTGGTCTGGAATGTCTGGAATGCTCCACCTCCTCCTGTCTCTGCGCTCCGAAGTTCTGTGTTTATATGATAATATAACTGTTTAAAAAATATAATAAAAACACGAATCACTCATCCTACAACACAAAAACCAGAAGACATCAGCAGAGGTTCACGAAGCAACGTTGGACATGTTTTAATTCGCTCGTGAGTCGTGACAAATCCATTTCCTCGTCAGTGAAGGATGAAGCGATCACTTGACTTTTGGCAAAAAAACTAAATAAAAGTCCAGCTCTGGGATAAAGAAGGGATATTTAATACATTTTGTGTCACATAAAAAACAGTCCTGCATCGCTTTGCAATCCTTTGAATGAGAACGAGCTGCGGCTGGGACAGGTGGGGGCGTGGGTTGGGGCGTGACAAACAACTCTGTTTTTATTGGCTGTCAGTGTCCTGGTCACTCTTGTGTTTTCAGTGTTTTTATAAATGCTGATAGAGAAGCAAGGGGACTATAGTTTTTTTCAGAGATTACTTTGTCTAAAATCAGTCTGTCAGTAGATAGTGACAGAGTGAAGAAATATGTTAAAAATATATTGTTTGAAAAGTTACAGACTACATTACAATGTTACATACCCCACCTTTAATGATACTGTAGGCCATTGCGTTAGGTAATACATTCAGTAAGTACTTTTACTTTAATACTTTAAGTATTTTAAAAGCAAGTACTTATTTACTTTTACTTAAGTAAAAACATTAATATGGTACTTCTACTTTTACTAGAGTACATTTTTGTCTGTTTATTTTACTTTTACTTAAGTACAGTGTTTGAGTACTTTCTCCACCACTGGTGTTCATGTACCTGTATTTAAGTCTGTATCTCTGTGTTTATCGTTGTCCTGGCATTGTCTCCTGTTGCCTCTGTCTCCTGAGTTCCTTGTGATTCCCTGAGTATGTAAGTTTGCTGCCCTGTCAGCTATTTTATGTTCTTAACTTCTGTGGCTGCCGCGGACGCCATTTTGGACAGTGCTAATGGCAACTACTTTTTTAAATCCAGCAGATTTGACCATTTCGTGAAACTCTCAAGCTCAGAACAACTTGTGCTATAACGTCAGCTATGAAATATATTTTTTCTCAGCAAAGAAATAATTGTTTTTACCGTGTTTTCTTGGAAAGTCCTTAGCTTCTGTGGCTGCCGCGGACGCCATTTTGGACAGTGCTAATGGCGAACTACTTTTTTAAATCCAGACGCGTCGCGTAGGCCGCTGAGAAACATCCATAAGTTCACCCTCCATGTTAAAAACTCTTCGTCTGACTCTTCGAAAACAAGCAATAAGGCTGCAGAGTAACACACTGGCTGCTAACTGCTGCTCTCTCTAGCCAAGAGACTGAGGGGGACGCTTTTTTGTCACGGACCACATCCGGCGCTGACAGGATATGGTCTGTTAGAGCCCGTAAATAAGTTTTTTCGTTTTTACTGATAGATAATTAGTTATTAGCTGGTACTGCATTTTAAATAAAAATAGCACAAATCCGCTTATGAATTATAAAAGTTAGTCAATCCGCTGTAAAGCTAACAAATTGTTTAGGTCCGCTGTAAGTGGATTAGCGCTTTAGCGCTCCCTAGCAGTCTGGTGCCCAACACTGGTAGTTTCTGGAAAACGCTGGACTTAGAAAAAATTTGAACAGACACACCTTTCTTGTCCCTCCCCCTTGCTCTCGGCTGACCTGAAACTCACCCTCCTTAGCTCCTCCTCCCCAGCATGGCCTGTCTCATGACTGGCCAGGCGGGGGATGGGCGTGAGAAGCTCGTTCATGAACCAAACTCTGTTTTTATTGGCTGGTTAAAAACTCTGTTTTTATTGGCTGGTTAACGGCGGGTCACTGTGGGTTTTTGGAAATGCTTGTAGTACCACCGGGAGAAGCCAGAGGACTATAGTTTTTTTTCAGAGATTACCGTAAAATCCGGTCGCAGAATACGCAGTATTTTTGCTAATTTGAATGTCCAACGTATTAATGTAAGAATATTATATAATAATAATAATAATAATTGTCTAATCTTGTCATCTGCGTATGTTTCCCATACACAGACGAAATTCGTCTCTGCATTTAACCCAACCACCTACCAGGCGGTGCAGTGAGCAGCCATAGAAGGCGCTCGGGGAGCTGGAGAAATAGGTGTGCACTCATAGACACCCCAAGATGTGTAGTGGCCGGGACGCGAACCCGCGTCCTTCGGGTCCCAAGTCAAACGCCCTAACCACTACACCATCTTGGCTCCTATGGATTTTTTCCCATATTTTTACTCATTTTTCGCTCTGATTCTTCGTTTTTCATTTTTGGCGAAAATGGTGCAGTACCAGTTTCGGCCGCTATAGAGGCGCTGTAGGCAGCAGCCAGCAGAGGACTCAGAGAGTGAAGAGGAAGAGGGGCCACTTCCAGAAGTTTCTACTTGCTGTGTCCGAAAAAAGCCTCCTTTGGTCGGACTGACTCTGTCGCTGCCCGCTCCCTGCTGTGGATGTAGCTGCTATTAGCTGTGAGGTTCGCTGTTTTTGTTTGCAAGATACCACTCATAAACCACACCGCGGATTTTTAAATCCAGCTGATTTCACATTTGGTTCAGCTCAGGAGCCCGTCTGCTATAGTGAGGTAAGAAATATATTTTTAAGCGTTTATTTAGCTAAATTTAAAGAAACAAAGCGTCCGGTTTGACCCGCCTGGCGCCTGCATAAAAGTCAGCGAACTTTTTTTTTTTAATCCAGCTGATTTGAACATTTCGTTAAACTCAGGAGTACGTCTACTATTAAGTCAGCTCAGAAATATATTTTTTAAGCGTTTATTTAGCTAAATTTAAAGAAAGAAAGCGTCCGGTTTGACCCGCCTGGCGCCTGCCTAAAATTCAGCGAACTTTTTTTTTTAAATCCAGCTGATTTGAACATTTCGTTAAGCTCAGGAGCCCGTCTGCTATGAAGTCAGCTAAGAAATATATTTTTTCTCGCAAAGAAATAATTGTTTTACCGTGTTTCCTTGTGAAGATCTTCGTACTCGCTTGCTTCTGTCGCCGCCATCTTGATTAGGGCAAATGAGGCGCTGACGCGTCGCGTGGTGATGACGCGTATTAAACTCCGAGGCGTATTGTGTACGTTTTTTTCTTGATTATTGTTAATAATTGGACAAAGCGGATTAAACACCGGAGCGTATTTTCCTCCGGCGAATACGGTACCTGTTTTTGACAGAGGCGGGGTGTGGTCGTGAGATGGAGTGAGTCGCACTTGCCAGTGCTCCGGGTAAAATTGATTTTGTAGTACCACCAAGCCCTCTATATGTAATATTTTTTGCCTATCATCGCGCACACAACTTCCATTAAGCATCTCTTTTGAAGATTTTGGATTAAAAAATGTCTCAGAGGTCGGCAAGATCGAAGAAGGACGCCGAGAAAGATGACGCTGGCCTAATAACCCTCGAGGCAATTACCTCGCTGCTCGAGGAGCACCGCGCTGCGCTGTCAGCTGAGTTTAAACAAACTTTTAGTCAGCTGGATCTCAAATTGGACCAAACTCGGCTCGCGGTGGAGGAACACGGCCAGCGTGTGTCATCACTGGAACTTGTCACTAACGACCTGAGCCAGCGCATGTCGGAGGTGGAAAACACCTGCTCAACTCTCCAGGAGGAAAACACCAGACTAAGATCTAAACTGGCGGATTTACAAAGTCGAAGCAGACGGCAGAATATTCGTGTGCTGGGTTTACCGGAATCTATTGAAAGCGGACGTCCCACAGACTTCTTTTCCAACCTGCTGTGTGACATCTACGGGCGTGACACGCTTCCTTCTCCACCCGAACTGGACCGGGCTCATCGAACCCTCGCTCCGAAACCCACCTCGGACCAGCGGCCGCGCCCGGTTATCCTGCGAGTGCACCGGGTCCAGGTGAAGGAGCTCATGATCCGGGAGGCTCGACGCAGAGGTAAACTTGAATACCGGGGGAAACCGGTGCGGATCGTGGAAGACTACAGCCCAGAAGTCCTCAACCAGCGAGTGGAATATAAGGACGTGATGGCTGTGCTGTATTCTTTGGGTCTAAAACCTGCTCTGCTTTTTCCTGCTCGACTTCGCGTGACTTTACCTGCTGGAAACAGAAAGTGGCTGGGCTCTGTGGAGGAGGCGCAGAAGTTCATAGACACCTTTCAGGCTTCACAGCGCAAGTAACATTTAAACTTTTCTTCTAACTGATGAACAATGCGCTGTTCCCGCACTGGCTTTGATTATTACACTAAACTTTTCTTTACATGAGGTGAGGAACAGATGAGCAGGACTCTGCCCATACTCTGATTATCTGAGACTTTTTTAGTTGCAGCTTTTTTTGAACTATTAACATTTTTGAAATGAAACATTTTTCCTTTTCTCGTTTACCTGTTGACTATTTTGAGCTGAATCTTGGGTTAGTCCTGGATTGATTGATAATTAATTTGAGATTGGGATTAATTTAACTTTACGTTTGTATATGTGTGCGTGATTACCGGTACACATTTATGTGTATACATTTTTTGGCCTTGCATACTTTAAACTAGTTTGTGAGGTGCTTATAAAATTTTTTTTTTTTTTTTTAGGCATTAGGTATTTAGGCACATAAATAATTGAAGTAGGCCTATCCATGTATAAAAATGGGTGAAATATATAATGTTTTTAATATATTATTTTGAACTATTAACATTTTTCCTCTTCTTGTTTACCTGTTGACTATCTTGAATTGAATCTTGAATTGGTCTTGGACTGATTGAAGATTTAATTTAGGATTAGGATTAATTTAACTTTGTTTATATGTGTATGCGTGATCACACATCTATGTGTACATTTTTGGCCTTGCATGAGGTGCTTATACATTTTTTTTCCTCTGATGATACTGGAGCACTAGTTTAAAAGTTAGACAGGAGACTTATTTTTAATTTCTATGGAGCTTGCTGCTTCTGTCTGTTGCAGCTGTCCAGGGTGGGAAAGGGAGGGGGTGGGGGGTCCATCACTGCCATTAATTTATATTTTCTTTCACTTTGCCAAGAACTGCACAGCCATCAACACATTAGACTGTATTACCTACCTTTCTTATACAAATTATTAGTAATATGAGTGGTCAGTTGGTGTTGTCAAGCTGGAACGTCAAAGGTTTGAACCACCCCGTCAAGAGAAGGAAGGTGCTCTCTCATTTAAAACAGTTAAATACAGGCATTGCTTTCCTGCAGGAGACTCACATTAGAAGTGACGATAGCAAACGATTACTGCAAACATGGCACGGGCAGAGTTTCCATTCCTCATTTCGAGCAAAGGCTCGGGGCGTCTCGATCCTCATCAGTCAAGACTATTTTTAATTTCTATGGAGCTTGCTGCTTCTGTCTGTTGCAGCTGTCCAGGGTGGGAAAGGGAGGGGGGTGGGGGGTCCATCACTGCCATTAATTTATATTTTCTTTCACTTTGCCAAGAACTGCACAGCCATCAACACATTAGACTGTATTACCTACCTTTCTTATACAAATTATTAGTAATATGAGTGGTCAGTTGGTGTTGTCAAGCTGGAACGTCAAAGGTTTAAACCACCCCGTCAAGAGAAGGAAGGTGCTCTCTCATTTAAAACAGTTAAATACAGGCATTGCTTTCCTGCAGGAGACTCACATTAGAAGTGACGATAGCAAACGATTACTGCAAACATGGCACGGGCAGAGTTTCCATTCCTCATTTCGAGCAAAGGCTCGGGGCGTCTCGATCCTCATCAGTCAAGACATTTCATTTGAACCTTTTCAAGTTAACTCAGATAAATATGGTCGTTTTGTGATTGTTTCCGGTAAATTGTACAACACACCAGTAGTGCTAGTTAACGTTTATGCCCCAAACACGGATGATGTTGGTTTCTTTGAGAAATTATTCTCACTGCTCCCGGACCTAAACACATACTCATTGATACTCAGCGGTGACTTGAATTGCTGGTTGGACCCAGTTTTGGACAGATCCTCTACAAACCCTGCCACAGCCAGCAGGTCGTCCCACACTATTCGTGCCTTTCTATCTAAGTATGGCCTGTGCGATGTATGGCGTTTTTTACACCCAGCTGAGAGAGAATATTCTTTTTTTTCTCATGTTCATCATTCATACTCGAGGATCGATTACTTTTTCATGGACAACAAACTTCTTCCCTCTGTCCGTGGCTGTGACTACCACAGTATTGTCATCTCAGACCATGCACCTGTCACTCTGTCTTTGTCCCTCCCTGACATTCCTATAAGGAGTAGACAGTGGAGATTCAATTCAACGTTACTGTTAAACAATGATTTTGTTACATTTATAGAAAAAGAAATAACCTTCTTTCTATCCATAAACAGAACTCCTGGGATCCCACTGTCAACAGTTTGGGATACCCTTAAGGCCTATCTTAGGGGACAAATCATTTCATATACCGCCCGACTGAGGCAAAAATCTCAAAAAGAAAGAAATGATTTAGCCCAGCAGATAAAAGAAATTGATCAACAATACGCTCAAAACAAATGCCCTAATCTGTACAAAAAAAAAGTAGAACTCAAAACTAAGTTTGATTTATTGTCTACATACTCAATAGAACAATCACTTTTGAAAAGTAAATCATCATTTTACATACATGGAGAAAAGTCAGGAAAACTACTGGCAAATCAGTTGAAGGGTGCCATGGCTAAACAAATCATCCCTAAGATCCAATTAGAGAACGGCACCACAACTCTAGATCATTTACAAATTAACAGAGCATTTAAGGACTTTTATTCCCATTTATATACTTCAGAATCCCAAACCAACAAGAATTTATCTTCTCAGTTTTTCGAAAAGACCAACATGCCAAAACTCACACCCAACCTGAAAGATGCACTGGAGATCCCAATATCCCTGACAGAAATTGTGTCAGCTGTATCGGTAATGCAGTCTGGCAAATGTCCGGGTCCTGACGGCTTCCCTGCTGAATTTTTTAAGAAATTTTCTTCATTACTTTCCCCACTCCTACACTCGGTTCTCTTAGAGTCATTTGACCAAGGATCCCTTCCGAAATCTTTTTTAGAGGCCTGCATTACCCTCATTGCAAAGAAAGGAAAAGACCCAACTCACTGTTCCTCTTATCGACCAATCTCCCTTTTAAATACAGACGCCAAAATTTTAGCCAAAGTTCTTGCTCAAAGGTTGGAAAAGATCCTTCCTTTGATCATATCAAAAGACCAGACTGGATTCATTAAAGGCAGGCACTCCTTTTTTAATGTCAGACGCCTTTTGGACATTATTTATTCTCCTTCGGATACTGTTCCTGAGTGTGTTATTTCCCTTGATGCAGAGAAAGCATTTGATCGGGTTGAATGGGACTACTTGTTTAATGTTCTTGACAAATTTGGTTTTGGCCCCAATTTCATTACATGGGTGCAATTAATTTATTCACATCCCACCGCAACCATTCGTACCAACTCTCAGATATCAAAACCCTTCAGTCTACATCGAGGAACTCGCCAGGGATGCCCACTGAGCCCTATGCTCTTTGACCTGGCAATTGAACCTCTTGCCACTGCTTTGCGGTCCTGTGACACAATTTCAGGAATCTGGAGAGGCGATATGGAGCACAAGGTCTCCCTTTATGCTGATGACCTTTTACTTTTCATTTCTCATCCGACTGACACGCTGCCCTCCGTTTTATCATTACTTGAGGAATTTGGAATAAACTCTGGTTACAAATTAAACCTGAGTAAAAGTGTAATTTTCCCTGTCAATACCCTGGCGCAGACTCTTGACTTTGGTAAATGGCCTCTTAAAATTGAGAAGACAAAATTCTCTTACCTGGGTGTTACAGTTACGAGGAGGTATAAAGATTTATATCA
>JBBPBX010043873.1:0-27722 GCA_038048925.1 Garcialebias charrua
CAGAACAATAAGCAGCAACAGACTGTTTATGATCTAACTAATCAAGTTTTTGTCCAGTAGCAGCAGTGTGGCTGTATTTGTCCTCATTACTGTACTCACAACTTCTTGGACCTGCTCCTCCAGGTGGGACAGGTCCTGGAAAAGTTCAGAGTTCAGTTCAGTCATCACACATTTCTTAGCTGCAGGTGATCTCTGGTGGATGTCTGTCCCTGAAGTGGACAAAGAGAGCAGCTACCTCTGTCCCAGACTTGTAATAAAACAAAGAGATAAAAAAAATAAGTTCATTCATTCATTCATTCAACCTTTATTTAGTCAGGTAAATCTTATTGAGCTTTGAGGGCTCATTTACGAAAGCGACCTGCTAAAGAATGATGAACAGCAATGGTACAAGTACATTAAACAATAGACAAAAGAAAAAGAAAAAGTAGCAAAAACTAGCAAACATTATAAGGTAGATGTACAAAATCAAAAACAGGAACAAATCAGCATTGGTTTTTGCCAGGATTCCAACAGATTCCGAAAGGAGCCAAGATGGTGTAGTGGCAGGGCTTTCGACTTGGGACCCGAAAGACGCGGGTTCGCGCCCCGGCCACTACACACCTTGGGGTGTCTATGAGTGCACACCCAATTCTCCAGCTCCCCGGGCGCTTTCTGGCTGCTCACTGCACCACCTGGTGGTGGTTGGGTTAAATGCAGAGACGAATTTTGTCTGTGTATGGGAAACATACACAGATGACAGACAAAGACATTACAGTATTATTATTATTAAAATCAGTAGGATTGAGGAGGTCTTCGAAGTATTCCGCCCACCGACTCACAACATCCCGAGTTGAGGTCAGCAGCACGCCACCTCCACCATAAATGGTGTTGGTCTCGTACCTCTTTCCCCCCCTGAGACGCCGGATGGTGGACCAGAATCGCCTCGAAGCCGTACGGAAGTCATTCTCCATGGCCTCTCCGAACTCCTCCCACGCCCGAGTTTTTGCCTCAGCAACCACCCGAGCCGCATGCCGCTTGGACTGCCGGTACCTATCAGCTGCTTCCGGGGTCCCACAAGCCAAAAAGGCCCAATAGGACTCCTTCTTCAGCCTGACAGCATCCCTCACTGCCGGTGTCCACCACCGGGTTCGAGGGTTGCCACCTCGACAGGCACCAACAACCTTGCGGCCACAGCTCCGATAAGCTGCCTCGACAATAGAGGCGCGGAACACGGCCCACTCGGACTCCATGTCCCCCGCCTCCCTCGGAACGTGTTCAAAGCTCTCCCGGAGGTGGGAGTTAAAGCTCCGTCTTACGGGAGACTCTGCCAGACGTTCCCAGCAGACCCTCACGATACGTTTGGGTCTGCCAGGTCTGACCGGCATCCTCCCCCACCATCGGAGCAAACTCACCACCAGGTAGTGGTCAGTAGACAGCTCCGCCCCTCTCCTCACCCGAGTGTCCAAGACATGCGGCCGCAGATCAGATGAGACGACAACAAAGTCGATCATCGAACTGCGACCTAGGGTGTCCTGGTGCCAAGAGCACATATGGACACCCTTATGCTTAAACATGGTGTTCGTTATGGACAATCCATGACGAGCACAGAAGTCCAATAACAGAACACCACTCTGGTTCAGATCAGGGGGGCCGTTCCTCCCAACCACACCCCTCCAGGTCTCACTGTCATTGCCCACGTGAGCGTTGAAGTCCCCCAGTAGAACAAGGGAGTCCCCAGGAGGCGCACTCTCCAATACCCCCTCCAAGGACTCCAAAAAGGGTGGGTAGTCTGAGCTGCCGTTTGGTGCATAGGCACAAACAACAGTCAGAGCCCGTCCCCCCACACGTAGGCGAAGGGAGGCTACCCTCTCGTTCACCGGGGTGAACCCCAACGTACAGGCACCAAGATGGGGGGCAACCAGTATGCCCACTCCTGCTCGGCGCCTCTCACCAGGGGCAACTCCAGAGTGGAAGAGTGTCCAACCCCTCTCAAGGAAACTGGTTCCAGAGCCAGAGCCATGCGTTGAGGTGAGTCCGACTATTTCTAGTCGGAACCTCTCAACCTCACACACTAGCTCAGGCTCCTTCCCCACCAGAGAGGTGACATTCCATGTCCAGATGTTTATTTATAATACAAATGATAAAGAGTACAGTGACAATAAAAGTTCAGATTGCCTGAGCAAGAGTCCTGGCTCACAAAGAAGCTGAACGTTTTAACACTTATTAAAGGTCAACATGGCACAAAATGTGCGTAAATATAGTTTTCTCACAAAACAAAGATGTTCACAGAACTATAACTGAGATGATATGAACGCTGACTCAGCATGCACTTTATTATCAGAACAAAAGACGAAAATTGCTCAACAGATTTCCCACAATGTGTTTTAAAACTTCCGTCTGAAAATGTCACAAAGTTGCAGAGAAACAGATGGCAGTTAAAGCAGAATAAGTTAATGTTGTGGCATATAATTTTTAATTTTATGTTTTATTCTGGTTTTTGTGCTTTCTGGTGATTTAGCCTTTTGAAGTTGTGTTCGGGGGCCTTGGTTGGTTTTGCTCCCTGCTCTTTCCTTACACCTGGTTATGGTTACTGATTAGCCCACTTGGTCTTTGTTACTCATTTGCCTCCTCAGTTCCTGGTTTGTGGTCATTGTTTGTTAAATCTTCTTGCTCTTCAAGTTACCATGGTTCTGGTAAAGCTTAAGTTTTTTTTTTATGTTTTTCATGTCTCGGTCAACTTGATTTTGCAAAGTAAGTGTTTGTTTCCTTTACCTTCGCAGTCCTGCATCCAAAGCTTTCTATAGTAATTTTTACTACAAACTATACATTTTTTTGCACGTCTGGTACTTTCAGAAAAAAAAAACATATGTGAACATAAAGAAACAAGGTGTATAATAATGCAGGTTTTATATTTACAACACGTTTCACTTCCATTTGATTTTTTTTTTTTTATTAACTATATTTTGCAAATCAGCATTATCTGGATCCAGAAACAAAGTGAAATACTAAGGATTTACTCATTTTGACTCTTTAACAGTTGTTCTTCAAACTTTAGTTGTCTGTAAAGAGGAGGAAAACCCTTACATAATATCTTCAGTGTTCCCCACAGACGACTTGACAAGTGTCTGTATCAAAAACAACAAACTACTGTGATTTTTGGCTCCATCAAATCCCAATCTAATTCCCGGAGTCGACATTGGCTGCATTCCCAGAATCGTATGCAACATGTGGTGAACATGACAAAAAGCTGCGATCTGAGCCACAAGGAGGGGAAAGAGGCCAAGATGGCACCAAAGAAAGATAAATGAGAGGTCAAAGATGAACAGACATATCAATTGAATACATTCTGAAAATGATGGGCTTTTTTTTCTGATTAATGACAAATACATGCATGGTAACAATGTCCTCCATTTGAAAGCGTATGAGTGGTAGCTCGGGGGTTATACGTTATTTTTGTTGAATTTCATGTTTTAAGTTGCAACAATGCCACCTAGGAACAAAAAAAAGGTCAAATCATGTCATCTGGACCAGTTTCTTTAAGTGAGAAACGTTTCGTCTTCCATCCAGAGGAGTTCACCAGTCTACGACCTGCCAACCAGATCTGTCCCACATGAATTAAAAAAAAAAGGTCTTCACCAGCAATAAAAAGAAAGATGAAATCAGCAAAAACGTCAAGGATGTAGTCAGACTGTGCAAAGGTCAAACACATGCACTGCCCAGGAGGAAAGGAACAGTTACACAGATGACACACCACACCCATAATTATATTAAAATAAATTACCAAATCCAGACTGGCTAACTAAGACAAACAAAAGTGATGATACATACCCCCACAGGCAATGTGTGGTGGAACAATGATGAGATGCATACAGCACTGCAGGTAACCTGGAAGTCAGAGTAAAAAAAGGTGGGGGCATAGGGGGGCAATTGCCAGTTTACAATGAAGCAGCCATCTTTAGAAGTGGGGGTAATAATCATACATGGCACACCTGATTTATTTTTGATTGGTTTTGCACAATTCGTTGGGTTTACTATTATTAATGTTGACCCATATTTGTCTGTAAACCTCCACAATCAGCATGGGGCAGTCGATAGTCTGTGTTCATATATTTTGAATTGATCTTGAGATGGGTATCCATCCATCCATCCATCCATTATTTTTACCTGCTTCTTCCTTTTCAGGTCACGGGGGTTACTGGTGTCCATATCCAACAGTCACTGTGCAAGAGGCAGTGGACACCCTGGACATGTCTCCAGTCCATCACAGATGGGTATCGTTATTTTTAAATACACTGTAGTTTTTTTATACATCTCTTGGCTTCCTGGGTTGACTGAGTTGATAACCTGCTTTTGGTCTAAATAAGTGTGATCTTCATTGTTAGACTTAAGGCTGATAAGCTGTGGCAGCCATTTTGACTTCAGTTGACTCTAAAAAATGTCAACAGTTGCAGATGTACATCCAGTGACTACTTCCTGAGAGTTTCCATCCATACAGATATCTCTGACACATCCCAAAGAATTGGTAAGTGCTGATTATCTTTGTGTATTTCATACATTTAATGTGCTGCAGCTACTACCTTCTTTTGAAACATTCCTTCCTTCCTTCCTTCTTTCCTTCCTTCCTCCCTTCCTTCCTTCTTCCTTCCTTCCTTCCTTCCTTCCTTCCATCCTTCCTTCCTTCCTTCCTCCATTCATTCATTCATTCATTCAGCCTTCAAATATACAGGTTAATCTATTTGAACCATGGGGACTAGAGAGATCTGTTTTAGACAGACAACATATAATGTACAGACAACACAAACTACAATAAAATAATTAAAATAAAAGTATTGTTATAAAACAATCAAATCAAAGTGGCATATAGAACAAGGTGAAATACTATAAACAAGATCAAAATTGCTTTGATCTGTCTATTGACATTATCAAATGTTTAAAATCCCTTAAAGCAGGGTCTGCAACCTGCGGCTCTGGAGCCACATGTGGCTCTTTGGTCCCTCCACAGTGGCTCTTTCAAGCTTTGACCAAAACTGAAATAAAAAGAATGTTCTAGGATGTTATACAAACAACAAAAAAGTATTAGTTTTAGCAGTTTTGCTGTCATATCCTTTGCAAATATGTGGATACTACTAGTACTAATACACTGAGTAAATTATACTCAATTTAACTTTATGCATTATTTCTTCAAAGTAGGATACTCAATTTCTCCACAATTAAACATTTTTTTGCATAAGCCTGCACAGTTCATTGTTTAACTTTTTTTTATTGGTAAAATAAATCTTTGTTTTTTCTTTACAAGAATCAAATCTTCTAAGATAGACTTGTGAACTGGATATGGGCACCAGTGACTCCCTACAACTAGAAAAGGAAGAAATGGATAAAGACAATGGATGGATGGATGGATGGATGGATGGATGGATGGATGGATGGATGGATAGATGGATGGATGGATGGATGGATGGATGGATGGATGGATGGATGGATGGATGGGTGGATGGATGGAAGCCAGTCTTTTTTTTGTCTTAAAATGTAAAAATATTGAAAAAATGTTAATAACCATCAGATGTTTTTAGTTATATAATTTCACGCCTACTGGCCAGAAAATCCCCCTCTAACAAACCCATGGGTCACCAGTTGATAATGACAATTGTAGCAGATATTGCGGCTCTGGACACGTTAAAGTTAGTGAACGAAAGGGCAGAAATGGCTCTTTTGATCATAAAGGTTGCAGACCCATGCCTTAAAGAAATCAAGCTGAACAACTTCAGTTCTTGTTGCAAAGTGTTCCAGGTTGCAGGAACTGAGTAAGAAAAGGCCTTTTCCCCATGTTCAGTCCTGAAGGAACACTGCAGGTAATCTAAAAAAGTTAAGTCTGGTCCTCTGGACATTCAAAAAAACTGTACCAGTGCTAGTTTTTTTTCTTCTTCTTCTTCTTCTATCGGCTTCTCCCTGCGTCAGGGGTCACCACAGTGAACTAGTCGCACGAAGACTTGGCAACTGTTTTTACGCCGGATGTCCTTCCTGACACAACCACAGACCACTGAGCTAACACAGCCCTCTGTGTGGAGCAGAGAGCTGATATCCAGGGTTCCCGTAGAAGTAGATGGTGTGGGTTAAGGGCCTTGCTCAAGGGCCCAGAGTGGGTCAGATGAGGGTGGAGACAGGTGTGACTGCTTCACTTATCCCACCCACAGTTTTTATGTTGTTATGCTTGAACCGGCGATCTTCCGATCACAAGCTCACGTTCTTAACCTTCTTAACCTCTGTGCCACCACTCCCACACCAGTGATATAGTCTACATGACGTTAATGATGACCAGTTAACCAATGAATTCAAATAAATTAAATTCAAAAATACTTTATTAATCTCAAAGGGAAATTAATTGTTGTAGCTCATCATCCTGGTTTCATTAAAGAGTTGTTCTAGTTGCTGATGGCTGTGGGCAGGAAGGATCTCCTGTAGCAGTCTGTCTTGCAGCTGATCTGAAGAAGCCTCTGACTTTTGTATGACAGTCTGATGAAGAGGATGCTGAGGGTTGTCTATAATGTTCTTCATTTTACAAAGAATCCTTCTTTGTACAGTCATCTCCAAAGGTTCTAGAGGAGTCCCCAGAACTGAGCCAGCCTTCTTTATGAGCTTGTTGATCTTTTTTTAAGTATAGTAAGAATACACGGTGCAATGGTGTGTACGGTAGTCACAGCCAGTTATGAATATTAGCACACCGTGATAGACAGCATCCAACATCTGCAAGGTGCTTGTAGGAGCATTCATGTAGATAATGTCACCGTAGTCAATAGCCAGTAGAAAAGTAGCAGCTACAAGGCATTTTCTGGCATTCAGTGTTAAGCAATATCTATTTCTGAAAAAGAAAACTAGTTTTAATTTCAGTTTCTTTATCAAGTTTTCAAGATGTGATTTAAAAGAGAGATGTGCATCAATAGCTATGTTTACATGGACATAAGTAATCGGATCAAACGGCCGATTGGAACAAAAGTGCGTCATGTAAACGCCCCGTCCGGGTTATTTTTCGTGTATTCAACGTGATCCGACCTCATTTGTGATCAGATCAAAACGGGTGGTTTACGCCGATCAGTAACCAGATCGGTGATCATGTAAACACATGATCTGTTCCTTTTCTCGGACCGTGGAAACTGTCCTGACTGCGCATGTGCGCTGCGCATGGCAGCGCACCCCTCCCCTACGTGTTTCCTTTTCCAGCGCTCTCATACTGCGAATTAAAAAAAGACTAAAAGCATGCGTTGCTTGCCTGTAGCTCAATCAGGGAGTGCAGTAAAACTCCATCGCCGTCATTACAATCTGGCGCGGGTCCATTTTTGGCGCATCTGTTTACTTTCGTCCCGGAAGTAACTTCTTCTTCTGTGGTTTTCACGAAAGTAACTTCCTCTTCTGTGTTTTTTTTTTTAAGGGGAGTGTACCACTCTGCGCATGTCAGAACTTCTGATCAGAATAAAAGCCTGCTGCATGTAAACGCTCGTCATGAACGGATTGTGCCCATGTAAACGGTACTATCTAATTATGCAATCAGAACACATTTCAATCCGGTCACAAAATTTTGCCCATGTAAACATAGCTTATGAAAATTCCCAAGTATTTGTAAGAATCTACAATCTCAGCAGTAATGTGATGCATGGATGAGATAGGAGGAAGAGTTGCTGGCACCAACTTTCTGTTTGAAAACAACACTCCAACATTTACAGAACTTTTGTACCAAATTATTAAATCACCACTTTTTGCACTTCTGTACACTAAATGAAAATAAATATATAAATGATTCTGTCTAGTGAGTACAAGTTTATTTTCTGACATCCAATTGCTAAAAGTCACCTATAAATTTAAACAATATGTTAAAAATATTTCATAAGACTAATGTGAAATAAAATGAGTATTATTCAGTCCAATTAACAATGAATGCAGATCCAGGGAGGAAGTAAACCAGTTTCTAAAACTAAAAACTAAACTTGAAATTAATTGGTGAAGCAGCTAATTCTAGGTACAGTCATCCATGAACACAAGCAGAGCTTCCATACCTGAACAACTCATCTAAATAAATTTGATATCACATGTCACAGTTTGACTAAATGTTCTTTGCAAATCTACGCATCTATTGAGCTCACAGAACTGGCAGGGAAGTCTCAAATAATCCTGAAGCTGAACTCATCCTTCAAGTTGTATCTTCACTGGTGAGCACCTGGGCTGCAGTTGATCCGGACTCAGTGTGACCCGGATCAAGGGGGCTGCAGGGGACAAACGGCGACAGAGTTCAGCTTGGTTCTGGTCGTGCAGTGCTGGTTCTGGACCCGGGCCGAGGTGGCGGACTACATCATGGGCAGCCTTGCACACAGATTGTCCTTCCTGGAGCGGCAGGGCACACACATTGGAATTGATAAAGACAGAATTTGTCAAAATACAAACTTGGTTTAAAATCAATAAATTATCATTAAATCTAGAAAAAACGAATTACATGATATTCAGTAATAAAAAGAAAACTGTTGATGTTCCATTCAAAATTGAGGGTGTTGAGATTTGTAGAGTGAGTGAAGTTTTTGGGTGTTATCATTGATGACAAACTGACATGGAAACAACACATAAATTCTGTAAGAATAAAAATAGCTAAATCTATTGCAGTACTGTATAAAGTCAGAGACTTATTGAATGATAAAGCTCTGTATTTGGTGTATAACACAATCATTGTTCCACACTTAATCTATTGTATTGATGTTTGGGGAAAGCGTGTATAACAATTACAAAGCCTGTTTTTGTATTACAGATAAGAATTATCACTAGAAAACATTACCGTCATCCATCAAGTACATTATTTTATCAACTGAAGTTATTGAAGTTCCATGATTTAGTAGATTATAATATTTTATCAGTTATGTATAGGGCTCAGAATAACGCATTACCTTTAAATATCCAAATGCATTTTGTTAAAAGACAAAGTTCTTATAATCTTAAGGGGACAGAGATATTTGTAAAACCACAATTCAGAACTAGTTTGAAGGGACGTTCTACCTCAATCCAGGGAATTGGATTATGGAATGGCTTGGAGAATGTAGTTAAAAATGCCAAGTCAATGTTTACATTTAAGAAAATGATCAAAACGAATTTGTTAAAAAATATATATGAAATAGCATAATGTGTATTGTATTAGTTAGAAAATTAGAAAGAGTTAGTCATTTTGTACTGTTGCTGGAAGATTATTATTGTTTAATAATAATAATAATAATAATTGTCTAATCTTGTCATCTGCGTATGTTTCCCATACACAGACGAAATTCGTCTCTGCATTTAACCCAACCACCTACCAGGCGGTGCAGTGAGCAGCCATAGAAGGCGCTCGGGGAGCTGGAGAAATAGGTGTGCACTCATAGACACCCCAAGATGTGTAGTGGCCGGGACGCGAACCCGCGTCCTTCGGGTCCCAAGTCAAACGCCTTAACCACTACACCATCTTGGATCTGATTGTTTGAAAAAAGGGGCAGATAAAATAAGATTTATTCTTCTTTCTGCTACCTTTCATTTTTTTATATTTTGTACGTTATCATTTATGGGATTGTCTTGTATTGTGTTTTTTTGTAAAAAAGAAAAAACATTAATAAACATAATAAACATAAACATCAACCTGGACATGGCGGTGGGCTTAGTCATGCTGCAGGGTAGCCGAACCAGAACCCAGCAAGTGTAATGAATGATGTTTTGAAAAGTAAAGTAAAGACTGGAGTATCACAATGTTTTGTTAAGGATGATAATGAAATCTATGAGCAAAGTGAAATTGTCAATCAATTTCATTTCATTCATTCAATTTTATTTGAACAAGGACAGCACAATAAACAATGTTACATGTTAAAAACGAAGCAACCGTTGTCTTGTACACAGGATTTCTAGCCACAGGCTAATTTGCAAACCCAGTCCTTGGTTGGACTTTTATATGAAAACAGCTAAAATAAAATTAAAATTTAATTAAGATTAAACAGTTCCCTATATAAAAACATCTAAAATAAAATTAAAATTTAATCAAGTTTAAATGGATTAAACAGTTCCCTCACACACACAGCTGCTCCTCTGTCCCCATGGGGTTCAGTGTTCACAGATTTGGTTTTGTTTCAACCATTTTTTCACCCGGGAATTAAAAACTCTAAGATCAGTCAATGTTTTTATTGCTGATGGTAAACTATTCCAGATATGAGGACCTTTAAATGAGAAGGAGCATTGACCAAATGATGTTTTGTATTTTGCAGGTTTACAGTCTCCATCAACTGCACCTCTTGTTGCAACTCCTGAGCTGCTGACTTTTAAAATCATTCTGCTCACCAGCTCAGGGACAAGACCATTAATACATTTAAAAGTTAATTTTAAACAAGAAAATTTTAAAAAATTGTCAAAGCTTAATAGGTTATATTTATCAAGTATTTTACAGTGGTGCCACTTCAATGGTTTTTGGTCTAGAACTTTCAGTGCTTGTGAGTACAACATCCTCATAGGTTTTAAAGCCGATTGAGTTGCTTGGCTCCAGACAGTGACACAGTATGAGAAATGAGACATAATCATGGCATGAAGGTACAACTGAGCAGATTTTCCACATAAACAAGATCTTATAAGACGAAAACAATTTATATTTGTCTTAATGGTTTTAAACATTTTCCTAATGTGAGCCTCAAAGTTAAGGTGGGAATCTAAAATGACACCCAGATATTTAAACTCTTCCACTTTTTGGATTTCCTTTTGATCAATCACAATTGAAAAGTTACAGACTTTACGCCGGATAGTGAAACACATTGAGACTGTTTTGTTGCAGTTCAGAGTCAAACAGTGATTCTTAAACCACTGAGACACTTGTAAAGGGTTTAGAGGGGGTCAGTTTAATACTGACCTCCTTTTTACCTTAATTTACTTATTCAGATTGAATAGTAATTTCACGGATTCTCTTCTTTTTCAGTTTATTCAATATTTCTGTGATCTTTATGATGGATAAATAAACAGAGCCATTAAGTGACAATGGACACGTTAACTTAGTTTGATATGTCAAAGAGACACTATCATTTATTTAAAATAAATCAACTAAATTAACACCATTACACTTGATTGACATGATTTCACTTTCTTTCAATTCAAATACGTCAGCACACTTGATTTAACACAACAGACATAAATACTAGATGTTACACATATTTAGTCTGAGGGGCTCTTCAGCTTAAAATAGTTTCCAGCTTAAGATTGAGAGGGAAAGGGAAAAGGAGGAATAAGAGGTTGGAGAGATTAAGTTATTTATCTCGAGTGTAACCAGAGATGACACTTTCCATCCGACTTCGGCTAAATCCCAGGTACGTTTGTAAACAGCTTTACCTTTTGACGATGCGTCTGATAAAGATATTACCAGCCTCCCAGGTGCACAGAGTCCTTCCGGCCCTCGTACGTCTGAACTGGTCGTTTACTTCCAACGTCTCCTCGGATCCGCGTCAGCCGTCAGAAACATGTGGCAGCTTCTGGCCGACTTCAAGACGAGATGTTTCTCAAAGAAAGTTCATTAGGAACTTTGGAGCTTTTGCTCGGGGAACTGGATGGAGGCGTCCATCAGTTCTAGCTGACAAGTTAGTCTTTGGCTCTTGACCAAGCTTGACCAGCTGCAAGGCAGAGAGCTTTCAGGTCTCTGTCCATTCGAACTCTCTGTCCATTCAAAGACTGAAGCGTTTCCGCACAGTTAGAACTTAAAAGACAGGAACACAGAGAGGAGTTCACTTGCCTTATCAAACCCAAGGTTACAAACAGCAGCAGAGAGAAATGTTTAGGAAAAAGATAGATAAAGCTGGAGCCCAGCTCATGAGACTGTCTCTGAGTTTCTAAACAAAACCGTCCGGTCTCTGTGACCCGAAGGCTTCACCTTTAAACACAGCAGTGAACACAGTTTAACTCTTACAGAATGACACAGCTTAAAAGCACACATCATGAAAATGACAAAAGTTATTCTTTTGATCACATTAGAATAAAATCAAAGATAGAAATAGTCTCTTTTGGTGACTATATTTATCAGATTATAGCTAAATGAATGATTTTGTAGTAAATGTCTTGCTTTACTGAGTGGTCAGTAAAGGTCATCACTGGACAGTTCGAAAACCCTAGTTTGACCCTGGGTAGGTCCATTACACACTCCCTCCATCTCCCTGTTCAGTAACTCTGCTGCCTGTTGTGGAGTCTTTGCAGATACATATATGATGGCATCATCTGCATACATCTGACATTTGGCGTATTTGCAACTGTCCGGTAAGTCGTTGATGTATAAACAGAAAAGCAATGGACCTAAAATGGAACCCTGTGGAACTCCCATAGTACATGTTTGGGGGCTGGATTTCATCCCATTAACTTTGACGCACTGTTCTCTATTTTTTAGATATGATCTAAACCAGCTGATTGCTAACTTGGAGAAGTTATATTTACTGAGTTTATGTAAGAGCATGTCATGATTCACTGTATCAAAGGCTTTTCTCAAGTCCAGGAACACTGCTCCAACTACCTTACCATCATCTAAAGATCTTTTAATATTGTCTGTAAGGTAGGAGGTAGCCAGTTCTGTTGAGTAACCAGAACGAAACCCAAACTGGACTGGACAAAGAAGCTGTTTTTTTTTCTTCTAAATAACTAATAAGCTGCTCCACTACAGTACTGCTTTTTCCATCACTTTGGATATTGCTGGAATTTAATGATTATTTTGTTGACTCCGGCCGAAGTCTTGCAGCTAGCATACCAGCTGTACAAGGGAGTGTAACTCATGCAGTTAATGGTTGCACTGACAATTTAGTTCTTGATGGAACTGACTAAATGAAATAATGAACATGGTTAAAAAACTTTCAACCAAAAATCTAAAGACTGGTTAGACATGGATATGACCCTTGTGATGGAAATAATCAACTATGTTATTGAGCCTTTTACTTATATATGTAATTTGTTATTCTCAACAGGGATATTCCCTGAGGGTATAAAAATTGCAAAGGTAATTCCACTCTATAAACATGGTGACAAATGTAAGTTTGATTACTATAGACCAATATCATTGCTGCCCCAGTTCTCTAAAATTTTAGAAAAATTATTTGTGATCAGACTGGATAGATTTCTTGATAAACAAATGGCTCTGAGTGATAATCAATATGGTTTCAGAAAAAGCCATTCAGCATCAATGGCTTTCATGGACTTTATTGAACAAATAACTACAGCTATAGATGAAAAACAATATTGTGTCAGTATCTTTGTTGACCTGAGAAAAGCCTTTGATACTATTGATCACTGCATTCTTTTGGAGAAATTGTACAAATATGGAATGAGAGGTCTAGTATTACAATGGGTATCTAGTTATATGACAAATAGGAAGCAATTTGTTCAAATAAATGAAGTAAGATCCAAACTTGCTAATATTACGTGTGGGGTCCCACAAGGTTCGGTGCTTGGTCCAAAGTTGTTTCTTTTGTACATAAATGATTTGGTGGCTGTGTCGGGGCTGTTTAGGTGTGTTCTGTTTGCAGATGATACCACTTTTTTTTGTTTGGGAACAAATTTAGATCATATGCTGAACATGATGGAAACAGAGTTTGTAAAAATACAGACTTGGTTTGGGCTTAACAAATTATCGCTAAATTTGAAAAACAAAACAAATTATGGTATTTAGTAATAGAAAACCCACAGTTTATGTTTGTTTGTTCATGTTTATTAAATTTGTTCATTTTTTTTTTACAAAAGAAACACAATACAAGACAAATTGTTGATGCAGACAGTTGATGCTACATTTAAAATTAATGGTAATATAATTAGTAAAGTGAAAGAAGTGAAATTTTTGGGTGTAGTTATTGATGAGAACCTGACCTGGAAATCGCATCTTAATTATTTGAGAACAAAGATAGCCAGATCTATTGCTGTATTATACAAGGCAAAATAATTATTTAATGATAAAGCACTACTTATATTGTATAATGCGATAGTTCTTCCATATTTGACTTATTGTGTTGAAGTTTGGGGAAAGGCATGTAAAACATCTACAAATTCAATTTTTATTTTACAGAAAAGAACAATAAGAATCATCACAGGAAAGCATTAAACTCACCCATCTAACATATTATTTCATCAGCTAAATGTATTAAAGTTTTATGAACTGGTTGACTATGGAATTCTTCAGGTTATGTACAGAGTTCATACAAATTCCTTACCTCGAAATATTCAATCTTATTTTATTAAGAGAGTCAGTACCTACAAATTAAAAGGATTAGCAATGTTTGTAAAACCAAAAATTAGAACAAACTCAAAGGAACGATGCGCATCTGTTCAAGGAATAAAACTGTGGAATGTTTTGGATAAAAATTGTAAAAAAGCTTCCTCAATGGTTTTGTTTAAAAAAAAAAAAAGGTGAAAAGTAGTCTATTGAAAAAATATGAAATTGTTTAGCATATTCTTTTGAAATCGGTTGTCCTTGGCACAGAGTCGGTTTTTGGTATGTTATGTCATATAATGCCTATTTAAGTTTGAAAGAAATGTATATATTTTATTTCATCAGTATTTTTTTTTAAGGAGCAGATGTTATAAGATTTTATCTTCTCTCTGATGCCTTTCATTTTCTTTGTAAATTGTATTTTTTTTGTTTTGTTTTAAAGGGGACCACAGATTCAAAATTCACTTTTTAATGTTTTTTTTACTCAACTTTGGGTATGTACTTCATAAAAAAAACAGTCCTAAGGCCAAAGAAATGCACCCAGTGGTTTATTTATTTGTCTGTGATAGAAACACTTCGTTCTCACTTCCTGCGGTTTGTGACGTCACAAACCGCAGCCACAACCCACACCAAACCTGAGTCCAGCCCCTCACCTGATTCCTGATTTCATCTCATCTTTTGTTTAAATGTTCTTAATTTCATGTGTACAGCACTTTGTTGCAGCTGTGGTTGTTTTAAATGGCTTTATAAATAAAGTATAATTGTTATTTTTACGTTTTAGTTCAATTTTTAGCGATCGCTCCCAACGCGCAGCCGGCAGAAATAAAACGAGCAGACCGCCGGCGAAGGGACCATCTGCGTGCGGGAACTGCTGGGAGCTGCTGGCTTTTGAGGTCCGTGGGGTCCGGTCAGAGGTTGCCTCATACGGATAAATTAACTGGAGACACTCGGTGAACTTTGTGTGTGTGTGGACTGAAGCAGCGATCGCTCCCAAAAGCGCCGCATGCAACGAGCGGTTAACTGGCGGTGTGCCGGAGGAGGAAGAGCTATCATTAGCCTCGGAGGTGGGCTAATGCTAAAAGGAGCTGCAAATGGCGGCACGCGCAGACGGCTTTCGGTAAGTTATCTTAAGCTAGCACTAACAGTAAGTCAAATGAGTAATTAAAAAAGAGCTAATTGTAAAACAACATATTAGAGATACTGGCTGTTTCAGAGTGCGGAGTAAATGTAAACAGATTTTTGTAGTGCGTGGCATTCAGAGCTCATTATAATAAACCGGTCGTTTAGAACGGAAGTCAGAAAAGTCATAACTAGAAAGGGGATATTTTATTATCTAAGAATTATTTTGTGCATTAAATTGAATGAATATGGTCTGGATAGCCCACAGAAATACCATAAAATTTAAAAAAACCAATATGTGGTCTCCTTTAATATTTACTCAATTTTAACTGAAAATGAATAAAGATTAAAAAAAAAAAAAAAGCTTCTCCAGAGCTGGTGAGTGTCATATACAGATAAAATGTATCAGTACTGTGCAGTACATAGACATATGCAGAGGTGGGTAGAGTATTCAAATTTTTTACTCAAGTAAAAGTATTGTTACTTGAACCAAATATTACTCAAGTAAAAGTAGTGAGTGGGCATCCAAAAATTTACTTGAGTAAAAGTAATAAAGTACTTTGATTATAACCTACTCAAGTAGTGAGTAACTGCGGAGTACCATCTCGTGTCATTAAATTATTACATGCAAATGGATTTACAAGGAAACATAACTGTTAATGAGACTGAACATACATTGTTATAAATAAAAACACAAAGGCAATACCAGCCAAAAGGATTTAGAAATATGTCACCATTCTTTTAGGAACCATCTGTCTTTCTTTCTCTCATCAACTGGGTCCAGAATCTCCGACGTCACTCAACATGGCCCGCGCGGAGAGTTTGTTGTGGTCACGTGACTGGTTGGCTTCACTTGATTGGTTACATGTCAGGTGAAAATAAGTTACACAATAATTTTGCTGCAAATGTTTTTACACACTTGAAACAAAAGTAACTGTAGCGATCGGCAGAAAACCCATAGTAACTGAGTAAAAGTTGCGGTTTTCTCCCCTAAAATTTACTCAAGTAAAAGTAAAAGTCTTTCACATTTAAACTACTCTCACAAGTACAATTTTCTCAAAAAGCTACTTAAGTAAATGTAACTGAGTAAATGTAACTCGTTCCTACCCACCTCTGGACGTATGTTGTTAAAATTACGTAGGTTAAGAGATTAGAACATTGCAAGAGTGTGGGAAGGGTTTATAAAGCCTTAATATTTATATAAACACTAAAATAAATGTAATAATAATAATTTAATAATGCACACAATGTCATCAATGTATGTTTACATTCAATGGTTAAATTAGTCTTTGCATTTAACCCATCCACCACCAGGTGGTGCAGTGGGCAGCTATTGAAAGCGTGGGGGGGGGGGCATTTTGGGGATGAGGTGTGCTGCTCAGAGACACCACAAGGTGTGCACTGACCGGGGATCGAACCTGGGACTTCGGGTCCCGAGCTGGCAAATATAGCGTTACTATCTAACAAGTTAAGTCAGGTCTTCTGGACGGAATAAGTAAAATAAAAACTTGTCAAAACATTTCGTCTTTGAGCCAAAGATGGATTAAAGATTAAACATTTCAACATTTTTTTGTTAATTTTTCTACCTGAATTATTGAGCATGTATCAAGATATACAGTATATAGCATTATGGTTTTTCACTTATCGTGGGGGTCTCTGGAACGTAACCCCCACGGTAAATGAGGGACTACTGTATTTGAAAGGAAATATGTGGATGGTTAAGAAATATGGTAATCACCAAAAAAAAAAAATAATAATTACTTAGAGAGAACATATTGAAGAGAGAGAGAATAAAAACTAAAAGCTTTCAGATGAAAAATAATTACATTTTGCTTAAAATGTACTTATTGCTGTCAAATATTCTGAACTTCACTTGAATTGAATTTAAACAAAATTATATTTCACAAGACAATGATTAGTTTTAAAATAAAACACGTTGAAGCAGTGAGACTTTAATGTTTGGGAACTTTAAGATCCTCTGACTCAAACTAGCTTGGGTTGTAAAACTTTGCAGTTTTTATTTTCATTTGGCTGCTGTTCCTAACATAATATTAAGCTTTGATTATTTTATTTAGATGTAGATTTGACGAGTATTAAACTGAGAGAAACTGTGTTTGTATCAATCTATCTCCAGTTTTCTCCCATGCGTCAGCGTGATTATAAACAGAACAAAAGCTTTGAATTAAGAGTTGATTTATCCAGAGATAAACTGACTCTAGATCAGGTGAGCACATTTGTCATGGGGAAATGAACAAATTGAAACCAGACCAAGAACATAAAGTGTTTCCAGTTCAGTCGGCCTAAAATCAAGTCAAACTGGAAACTGAAAATCTACATCTTTTTTTTGTTTTTTTAAGTATTTGTTTTAAATCACAGCAAGGGAAACACTGAGTTATATATTTCTGTCAGATCTTTCTCATTATGTTCAGGATCTCACAAAAACAAATGCACATCATGAGTCAAACGTGCCCATCACTGAGGATGAGAACAATATGAGAAACTGTTTGTACTGAAAGAGAAAAAATAAAAAATAAATAACACATATTCATGAGTCACTTCCCCTAAAATACAGTCCCTGATCGACTCCATGTCAAACATGAAGAACCTGAGAACCTCCTTCTTCCTGACCCTCCACAGAACTGGTGAATCAGAGGAGCTCAGTCAAAGTGAGGATTGTTGAGCAAAATCTTCATGTCCTCTCACCCGTCCTGATAGGAAACCTCAAACGGGGAGATGGAAGCAGAGGAGAAACAAAAGGCTGTGGGAGAAACAGGAAAAGAAGAAGGCGACAAACTGGGGGAAGTGTAAAACCGTTAGCACAGAGAGGCAGTTAGTGGGGGGCAAGGGGCAGTGTGTGTGTTGGTGTGATTCACTGGCAGGAGACCGCAGATGTCAGTGCAGGGGGTAAAAGCTTTCTACAAATTAAACAGCCCCCCTAGGCAGATCAGTTCCTTACAGACCGAGTGGAACTTGTGGGGGAGGTGGAGAAGCAAAGGAGAGGAGGTGAGAGGTGAATATGGGTATGGAAATAAAAATAAAAATTTGTAGCCATGTCTTTCCTGTAATTGAGTCATCAAGGCTCAATGGGATTAACCTGCTTAAATAAAGGTTGAATGAAAAAAAAAAAGGATTTAAATAACCTGCAGATTTAACGAAGTCAAGAGGGGACAATATAACTTGTTTGTGGTATAAGTCGCACCTTTTTGCATAAATGTGCAAGTTCTGTGACTTATACACGAAGCAACTACCGGTAATACAGTACAGGTAGTCCCCGACTTACGAGCGCTCTTACTTACGAGGTTCCGGACTTACGAGCTCACTAACGAAGAGTAAATTTGTAAAGAACATACAGAAAATACAGCACTTTTATGTGTTCGTAGATGAAAGTGTGTTAGCTAACCATTTGGAAACAAGTTTCTGAGCATGATTATGAACTAGTATGAATGTTTGTGATGAAAAACAAGTGTTCGTAGTAGCGCTAGCATAAATTTTCCAACTTACGACCGAAAACCCGGACTTACGAGAACATGTGTTTCGTGTTCCGACGTACAAGATTTTCGTCTTACGAGATAGTCGTAGTAACGGAACCCGCTCGTAAGTCGGGGAGCCTCTGTAGTTCCTCATTTATCATGGGGGATCCATACTCAAAGCCTCGCGATAAGTGAAAACTGTGAGGTATGAATGGTAGTACTGTACAAGTACAAATGTAGTAATTAGTAGTTTATTTTATTATTTGTATATATAGATATTAAGACATTTTAAACCCTTCTCACACTCTTGCAATATTCTAAACAATGTTTCTAAACTCTAAACGCTCTAAAAGAACACAGTATGTCATGATTTCTCTCTCTGTGCCTCCGCTGCTATCAGCCACCTGCAAGCATTCTCGGCCACGCCCACTTCTCCACTCTGCAACAAATCAGCTGATCAGCTGTTCAGATGCAGGACGAAGTTTAGCCTGCCATATGGGCTGCACAAAGCTGCAGCAGGTGCTAAATAATATTAAATAATTTATATTTAAAAAAAGTCCATGCCAATTGTGTGGCTCATCCATCAATCAGCCAATTATGTGTCATGTCCAATCTTATTTTGAAAAACTGTGATTGAGCGAATCTGCGATAAACAAACTGTGAAGTAGCGAAGGACTATTGTATACTCTTTTCCCCATACAGGTAGTCCCCGACTTACGAACGAGTTCCGTTCCTACGCCCGTTCGTAACACGAAAATCGCCATAAGTCGAAAAAATGTCCAAACGGCACCTCATACATCCAAGCACCTCATACATACAGTACTGTATTTTTACCAAGCACTTGGCCTATCCTAACACACAGTGGTGGGCCTCCGACCGCTAGGTAGCGCTATTGCGCTACTCCGCTTATAGCGTAGCTAAATAATCTGTTAGCTTTACAGCGGATTGACTAAGTTTTATAATTCATAAGCGGATTTGTGCTATTTTTATTTAAAATGCAGTACCGCTAATAACTAATTATCTATCAGTAAAAACGAAATAACGTATTTACGAGCAGCGCCGGATGTGGTCCGTGACAAAAAAGCGTCCCCCTCAGTCTCTTGGTGTGTGCTCTCTCTATAGCAGTTAGCAGCCAGTGTGTTACTCTGCAGCCTTATTGCTTGTTTTCGAAGAGTCAGACGAAGACTTTTTAACATGGAGGGTGAACTTGTGGATGTTTCTCAGCGGCCTACGCGACGCGTCTGGATTTAAAAATAGAAGTTCGCCACATTAGCACTCTTCAAAATGGCGTCCGCGACGGCCAAAGAAGCCAGGATTTTACAACAAAACACGGTAAAACAATTATTTCTTTGCTGAGAAAAAATATATTTCATAGCTGACGTTATAGCACAAGTTTTTCTGAGCTTGAGAGTTTCACGAAATGGTCAAATCTGCTGGATTTAAAAAAAGTAGTTCACCATTAGGACTCTTCAAAATGGCGTCCGCGACGGCCACAGAAATTAAGAACATATGCAAACTTACATACTCAGGGAATCACAAGGAACTCAGGAGACAGAGGCAACAGGAGACAATGCCAGGACAACGATAAACACAGAGATACAGACTTATTTTTGATTTGATTTGATGTTCATTCATTCATTTTAAAAGAACAATACAAAACAGTTTCATCAGATACAAGGATGAATAGACTTTTAGCTGAATGGATGGATGAATAGACAGTTAGCTGGATGGCTGGATGGATGATCTTTAACAAGTTCTAAAATCATTAAAATTTAACCTCAGCTTGTGCCTCTGACCCAACAGAACCTCCTTCAGCAGCAGAACCCTCTGTGGTTCTCTGCAGGACTTCATCAGTCTCTCTCCTGGTTCTGGAGGAGTTCTGACCCACTCTTCTTTCCATTGTTGCTTCAGTTCTTTGAGGTTTCTGCTCAGCTCTCTGAAGGTTTCAGGTTCAGGTTCTGGACTCTGACTGGGCCGTTGATTTGATTTGATTTGATGTTTATTCATTCATTTTAAAAGAACAATACAAAACAGTTTCATCAGATACAAGAATACAAGTAGGATAAAATGAAAGGAGCAGAAAGAAGATGAAATCTTATTATATCTGCCCCTTATTTATTTCACAGTTTGTTCAACCGCCGGGATGAGGATCAGTTCCTCCAAATCCGAGGCCATGGTCTTGAGCCGGAAAAGGGTAGCATGCCCTCTCCGGGTCGGGGAGGAGGTCCTGCCCCAAGTGGAGGAGTTTAAGTATCTCGGGATCTTGTTCACGAATGAGGGAAAACTGGAGCGTGAGATCGATAGGCGGATAGGTGCAGCGTCCGCAGTGAAGCGGGCGCTGTACCGGTCTGTCGTGGTGAAGAGAGAGCTGAGTCAAAAGGCAAAGCTCTCAATTTACCGATCGATCTACGTTCCCACCCTCATCTATGGTCATGAGCTTTGGGTTATGACCGAAAGAACAAGATCTCGGATACAAGCGGCTGAAATGAGTTTTCTCCGCAGGGTGGCTGGACTCTCCCTTAGAGATAGGGTGAGAAGCTCAGTCATCCGGGAGGGACTCGGAGTAGAGCCGCTGCTTCTCCACATCGAGAGGAGCCAGTTGAGGTGGCTCGGGCATCTGGTTAGGATGCCTCCTGGACGCCTCCCTGGTGAGGTGTTCCGGGCATGTCCCACCGGGAGGAGACCCAGAGGAAGACCCAGGATACGCTGGAGGGACTATGTTTCTCGGCTGGCCTGGGAACGCCTTGGGATTCCCCCAGAGGAGCTGCTCCAAGTGGCTGGGGAGAGGGAAGTCTGGGCCTCCCTACTTAGGCTGCTACCCCCGCGACCCGACCCCGGATAAGCGGAAGAAAATGGATGGATGGATGGATTGTTCAACCAATGATAACCTTCAAACTACATCACAAAATGAATAACTCTACTTAATTTTTCTAACTGTAATACACAAACACACTAAGCTACATCATATATAGTTTTTGAGCAAGTCCTTTTTGACCTTTTTCTTAAATGTATACATTGGGCAGCACGGTGGCACAACTGGTAGAGCTGCTGCCTCTCAGCGAGAAGGTTGCCGGTTCAAATCCCGGTCCGGGGCCTTTCTGGGTGGAGTTTGCATGTTCTCCCCGTGCATGCGTGGGTTTCCTCCGGGTACTCCGGTTTCCTCCCACAGACCAAAAAACATGCTTGTTAGGCTGATTGGTGACTCTAAATTGACCCTAGGTGTGAGTGTGAGAGTGGATGGTTGTTTGGTGTGAGTGAGACAGGTCCCTCTTGTAAATGAGTCCCCGTGACTCAACGAGGCTAGCCTGTATAAATAAAGGTTGAATGAATGAATTGATTTTGCATTTTTAACATCACTCTCCAGAACATTCCACAATCCAACTCCCTGAATTGAGGTAGACCGTCCCTTTAAGCTGGTTCTGAATTGTGGTTTGATGAATATCTGTCCCTTTAAGATTGTAATAACTTTGTCTAAATTTCTTTGGATATTTAAAGGTAATGTGTTATTATGAGCCCTATACATAACTGATAAAATACTATATTCTACCAATTCCTGGAATTTCAATAAATTTAGCTGAAGAAACAAGGTGTTTGATGGGTGACTGAAATGTTTTCTGGTGATTACTCTTACAGCTCTCTTTTGTAAAATAAAAACAGGCTTTGTAATTGTTTTGCACGCTTTTCCCCAAACCTCAATACAATAGATTAAATGTGGAACAATGATTGTGTTATACAACATATACAGAGCTTTATCAATTAAAAAATCCCTGACTTTATATACAGGTACATGAACACACAGCATGACAATCACAAACACCTGGACAACAAAATGGAGGAGATAAGCAAGACAATTAACAGAGAGACCAGGGAGTGTAGGGATGGGGACCCATCACCTGAGAGCAACATGCTTACAACTGTTATCTTGAAGTTCTAGGGTGTAGAGAGCCACAGAAACGGTTATGGTAGGCCGGATTTGGCCCACGGGCCTTGAGTTTGACACATGCGATCTAGTGGTACTAAAAGTAACAAAAGAAGAAAAAAAAAACAGCCAAATATGTCTGCAGTTTAGCTAACAGACTTTGGAATGGGTACATTTTGTCCTTGTCAAACCTGTTGAAGAGAACCAAACTAAATACTCTGAAACTCAAACAACTTACTGTATAACAGTTCATGCACCGCTAGTTGGCAGTGTAGTGCAAATATTGCATAACTTGCTGCTACCAATTGTTGAATTTAATTAGCGGATTAGAATTAGCTTCCCCTAATTTTCATAAGACATTAGTGCTTTTGAAATTGCGGACCTAAATAAATTAATTAATGCTTTAGAAATAGCGGAACTAATTTTTGGATTAGCGTTGCCCACCACTGCTAACACATTACCCTACATAATTATCAAAAATGACATGCATTTAGGAGCCATAATGAAGGGAAAAAAGAGTTAATTTCTTACTGGAAGCTGGTCATTTCTTCCTCCATCTGTTAGCATGTTAGCTCGTGCATCTCCGAGCTCTCCAGCTTGCGTCACGAGGTCCACAGCGTTTACAGCAACGTCTGTTAGCATGTTAGCTCATTGCTAGCATGTTAGCTCGTTGCTCAGCTGTCCTCCACTCCTCCTGTATTTCCACGTGTGGTCCAGAGGTCTGCCTGCTCTGTAAAGGCTGGAGTAGAGCTCAGCGTCCTGCCTGTAAGCCACTCTACGCGCGCATTCTGTGCACCCGCATTCGCTGGCACAGCTCTGCTTTCAGTTCTCATGTTAAATGCTCGTTGTAGAGGCATGACCATGTCCACTTTAAGACACCTGTGTACTTTTGAACTGTTCCAGAGATGACCTTTACTGACCTCTCAGTAAAGCAAGACATTTACTACAAATTAGTCACATAGTCACCAAAAGAGACTATTTCTATCTTTGATTTTATTCTAATGTAATCAAAAGAATAACTTTTGTCATTTTCATGATATATGTTATATGCTGTTATTCTTTTAATATGTAGTATTACTGTGTTGCTTGACCAAATGAAAGTGTCTACTCAAAATATCTATGACAAAGTTGAATGAGGTGTCAGATTGACTTGCTCAGGAGTTGTTTTTGTTGAGTTCAGCTGAAACTCTCGGTAGCGTCGAGATGTCTCCTCTCTTTCAGACACTTTTCCAAAACATTCCTCTTTGTTATCTAAGCAGACTTGCTGTCAACCTTGAGTTTTTCACTTCACGTTTTCACACTCCTCTTGGCCCACGGACCAATGAGGAAAGTGTGTTCTAATCTCAACATTTTTGAGTAAAAGCGTTTGTGTCCATGAACGCTTCAGAGTCTGCAAGAGTTTGGAAGGAACCAGAAGGTTCCTGAGAGTTTCTGGGAACTTCAAAGAGATGTGAACCTTTCCCAAAGAGCTGGGGTACGTTTGGTCAAGAGCTAACGACCTTCGTCTTCAGCTAAGGACTGATAACCTGCTGTTATGAGTCCACGTCGAATGAGCATAAGCTCAAAACTTTGTTATTCCTTCCTGGAATAAGTTATCTTGAGCCAAAAACCACGACTGCCACGGCTTCTGCCGACGAAAGCGAGTATCACCGACACCGACAAGGTAAACACGTGTGGAGTCCAGCTTGGACTTGCGGGACCATACCATACCATACCATACCAACTTTATTTATAGAGCACTTTTTGCACCCAACAGGACCAAAGTGCTGTACACACAATCACAAAATACAATACAATCATAAAATGGAAGGGACTAAAAACAGTACTAAAATAATAAATTATGAATACAATAAAACAATAAAACAAAGTTAAAACATCTCAGATTGTACCAAAAGCCAAAGAAAAAAGATGGGTTTTAAGAAGAGACTTAAAAACAGCAAGTGAAGAGGCCTGTCTTATGTCTAATGGGAGGTCATTCCAGAGCTTAGGAGCTACCACAGAGAAAGCACGGTCCCCTCTAAGCTTGCGCTTTGTCCTCGGTACCCTCAGAAGCAACTGGTCAGCTGACCTGAGCGAACGAGAGGGTGTGTAGTAATGCAGCAGCTCTGACAGGTATGGAGGGGCATGGCCATTTAGAGCTTTAAAAGTAAATAAAAGTATTTTAAAATGAATCCTGTAACGCACCGGTAACCAGTGCAAAGATGCCAAAACAGGGGAAATGTGATCAAATTTTCGTGTACCTGTTAAGAGTCGTGCAGCTGCATTTTGAACCCTCTGAAGCTGGGAAGTACACAGATCACTAATACCAACATAAAGTGAATTACAGTAATCCAGCCGTGTGGTCACAAATGCATGGATTGCTGTTTCAAAGTGCTGTCTAGGAAGGATGGCTTTTACTTTGGCTAGCTGCCTCAAATGAAAAAAGCTGGATTTCACAACTGCTTTAATCTGAGACTCCAGCCTAAGACCAGCATCCAGCTTGACCCCTAGATTTGTAACAACTGGCCGGACATACTGAGCCAAGGAGCAATCGGACAGAGAGTCTTCAGTCGAATTGCCAAAAATCACCACCTCTGTTTTGTCCTCGTTAAGTCTTAAGAAGTTTAGGGCCATCCATCCGACGACTCGTTCGTCCAAGGCTGATCACAGCTCTTTACCAGAACCGAGGCGGACGTCTTAAGGTAAAGGAGCCGCTGTTTGCTTGCTGGAGGTGTGATGATATCTTAGCTGGACGCGTATGGAAGAGTGTCATCTGGTTTCATAAATGCAAGATAAACTTCCTCTCTTAACCTCCCAATTCTTCTTAAATCTTTCCTCCTCTCCTTTCCCTCAATTCTAAGCTGGAAACTATTTTAAGCTAAAGCTGGAAACTATTTTAAGCTAAAGAGCCCACAGACTAAATATGTTAACATCCAGTATTGAAGTCTGTTGTGTTGAATTTAAGTGTGCTGACGTATTAAATTGAAAGAAAGTGAAATCATATCAATCAAGTGTAATGGTGTTAATTTAGTGATTTATTTTAAATAAATGGTAGTGTCGCCTGGCATACCAACTAAGTTAACGTGTCCATTGTCACTCTATAGCTCTGTTTATTTATCCATCATAAAGATCACAGAAATATTGGGTAAACTGAAAAAGAAAAGAATCCGTGAAATTACTATTCAATCTGAATAAGTAAATTAATTAAGGTAAAGAGGTCAGTATTAATATTGACCTCCTCATAATCCTTTACATCTGGTGGCCCTCGTACCGGTTTCTGAAAGTTTATTGATAAATCTGTGGTCTCTCATGAACTGTAACGTCATGTTTGCATATTAGGATCCAAGTTTTAAACTCTAAGGATAATAATTTTGGCTGGAAGTGTCAAGACAGGCAGATTCTGCATGTTTTTATCATTTGAAGCTGTGAGATTATTATCGTTTCAACTCTGTTACACGCTGTTGGAAGCATTCAGGTGAAGTTTTGTCAGCCCGTGGTCTGTGGGGGTTCTGGTTCCGATCCAGTTCACGCACGGACTCCTGTACAACGCTTTGTTGAAATGACCGCCGAGTCATAGAACCTGAAAGCTAATTTAACATCTACAAGATTGCTGTTGTGGTATTTTACATTTTAGAGCAGGTCAAAGAAGCATATTACTGTTAGAACGTTGTCGAATGGGTTCAGACCCGAGTTTTCTGCTCCACTAAAAGTGGACCAGAACCGACCTTGACGCGCTCCGAGAGAGTCCGTGTTTGTTCAACAGCTGCAGTGCTGTGTTACTGAGCGTAACTAAGTTGGCCTGTCTAGGTGTGTTCGCCGCATGTTTCAGAATTTTGGGAAGTTAATTTGTAGCGTTTGAGTTGTTTTAAGAGTCTATAAAGTTGTGGTCTGCTGTGCAAGCTAACGTTAAAAAGACGTGTCCTGCATGTCTGTTTATGAGCTGTGATTGGATGAAACGAGTGCTGTGAGCTGTCAATCACTCTCGTAGCGAACGCTGATTCGCTGATGTGGGAACGCACGCCGTTGCGACAGCCCACTTTGTCGTCATTTCCGGCACTACATTGGTCGAAGGTAAGAAAACTTCATTCACCATGAACGCTTGGGAATGAACTACAAACGCTGTGATTGATTGGTTGACGTCACGTATCTGTTTAGCGAGCTCCGCCTCGCTCAACGGAAGCTGGTGACGCGCTGCGTCGACCCGCCTACTTGTGTCGTCATTTCCAGGTGCACTTCGGGTGACAAGCAGTTCACACACTCACAGGACAAACGGAGATTTCACTGAGAGTTTAAACACTCATTTAAAGCCATCTAAACTGTCTAACAACATAGATTTGTCTCTGACAAGAACGTGGTTCGAGCGTTTATCACTGACACACTAGAAACTAATTCTGAAAAGGTTGTTTTTAGTTTAAATACTGAATAAACAAAATCAGTCTCTTCGTGATAACATTAAGTCTCGAAGCTGCCCCCTGTTGGTTAAAAGACGTTGACAGATGAGTTTTCTCAAAAACATCATAAAAAAGTCAGCATTTTTATGGTGAAATTACCAGCTTAAAAATTGTTCTGTACACTAACAGAAAATCCTGTTTATTTTAAATAAAAAATTTAGAATAACAGAGGTACAGACAAACATTTTTGCTTATTTTATATATAAAAGAATTTAAAATAACAAACAAAAAGTACACTTCTCGCTCCAGATACATTCTCTTGGAAAAAAGAATTAAACAAATCTGCTAAATTTTGATTCAAACAAAATCAAAACATCACGATGGCAGACAAAGAAGAAGTAGATATGGCGCTGGTCACAGACTCAGGTGCAGACCCAGAGGTGAATCCTCCTGAATCAGATCCTGAATCAGATCCTGAACCAGACCCTGAATCAGATCCTGAATCGGACAAAGAGTCAGATGCAGAATCAGATCCAGAGCCAGTGGACCCTGATCCTCAAGGCCCGGATCAAAAGGCTGAAGTTGATGAGCCAGACTGGATTGATAAGGTTTTAGGACAGCTTGCAGAAAAATTTACAGATTATGGTAAAACGATGCCT
>JBBPBX010043875.1:5903-22576 GCA_038048925.1 Garcialebias charrua
CTCTAGCTCCGCCACTGAAAATAAACATCTATGAGGGGTAACAAACTGATGTTAATGAACTATAACATCAGAGTTAATTAATAACCGTTTTTAGACTATTTCATCTGTATTTTCACACACATGACTTTAAGAACATACCTGTAAGACACGATTGTGTTCTCTTTTTAAGTAGGCTCCCCTTTTTTTCTTCTGTAATGCTGTGGAACCATCCCCTTCTCCATCTGCTTTCCGTTTGTAGCAAAAAATGGTTGGCACTGCTCCTGGTAACAGCTCCTGCCTGCCTGGTGTAAATCCAATGGAGTAAAGTAGCCAGGGCTTGTACTTCAGGTGCACCTCTTCAAAGTGCTCACTGCACAGGCGGTCATTCCGCTTTGGAAAGTAATTCTTCCATTTCAGCTTACATAACCACGCCTGTCGAAGTTTCTTATCTTTCGGGAACCCAAAAAAAGAAACTCCAGTTGTGTTATCTGGCCGATTAGAACAATTAATTGCTACACACTGAACCATGTTGTCCGCCACTCTTCCACTCACTCACTACAGTACAGTACTACTATCAGTGTTGCCAGGTGAGAAATGTAATTCAGCTTCGCCGTCCCCTCAGCCTGGAACAACTTACAGAAAGATCTGAAACTATCAACATTCATCTCTCCTGGATCCTTTATGTCAACCGTAGTAGAAAATGTCATCAAGAAACTTGACCATTGCAGATGTTTCTAACCACTACTTATCCAATATACATGTCATTGTTGGTTTTTTTTGTCTGCTTGTTTTGTATATAATGTATATAGAAATCTGTCATATCCTGTTGGTTTTGAACTGTCAACATCTGTTTACTGTGATTGTAGTTTTCTTTATTTTCTTTTTGATAAGTGCAAATGCCTATTGCCAATGTGACGTGTGCTGCTGACCACTTGACCAGGTCACCCTTGTAAAAGAGATCTCGATCTCAATGGGCTCTACCTGGTTAAATAAAGGTGATTGATTGATTGATTGATTGATTGTAGGATTATCGTACTAGAGCCCCAAAATTATCGTATTTTGAGGGAAATTATCGTACGTCCGTCAAAACTTTACTGATATCACTACTAAAAACATCCCTAATTGTAAATTTAATATTAATTTTATTTATTTATTTTTGTTAATGCATTCTTTCTGTTTCATACCTTGGACATCCCATAAAGACATGTTGAACCGTTTCAGGGAGATTGCTGGTGCACATGTCACAAAAAAGTCCTGTTGCAAGCTTTCCAATTATTTTAAGAGATTTATTAAGGTCTGTGTGTCCTGTTCTAATGCGAGTAAGTTCCTGTTTCTTCCTGCTTTCCTTGTATATCCTACCTTTTTTGTTGTGTAAATGTCTTCCTGTATCAGTAATGTCCCAGGTTTCCTGCCATATTTTCTTAATATATTTCTTAATTATCATTTAACATTTAACTTTATATAAATGTTCTCTCACTTTCATCACTTCTTCTTCCAGACCGGTGTCACACGAGACACGGCTGTGCTTTACTGCTTTTTCTTCTTTTCTAACTCATGGGGCGGGCGCAGCGGGCTATTCAGCCAATCATGGCCGTTGTTCTGAGGCAAACGCACGCACGTCACTCTTTAGGTCACATTTAGAAAAGCACGATTGGCTGGAATTTCAAGATGCATTCAGGGTTCACAAAAAAACTCAGACAGACCGTTGCGGCAGGCTGATGGAAACCGATCACAACTACACATTCAAGGAACTGTCAAATTATCGTATTTTTGGCCTTTTTCGGGATTATTGATCGTACATCGTACAGAGGGCAAAATTATCGTACAAATACGATAATTATCGTACACCTGGCAACACTGACTACTATGGCCCGGCGACCTACGTGACTACGTCATACCTGGGAGCGAGAGCAGGCGGGGGGAGGGGTGTCAAAAAACACCGGATGTGATTTTTTCCACTTATGCTAAATTTGAGTTAGGATGAAATTTTTGACTTGTGAAAATTTCTCAACAAGCTTAATTTATGCTTTTCATTAGACTACTATTAGCTTAAAAACACTTTTCTTTTCTCCTTTAAACTAAGACAAAAATTGGATTTGTTCACAGCGGTAAGTTTCTTCAGCTGCGTGATTCCAGTCGGACAGATTAGTAGGTAACGCCGGAAGTCGCTCCAAAGGCGCGAACATAATAAACAATGACTTGGCTTCGACGTAACTCGTATAATAAATGTAACGTCGTTGACGGTAGTGTCTTTGGGGTTTTGAATTGTCCTTGAAACATTTTTAAAACATTTTAACCTCTTTAGTTATCGGCGTCTGTCTGAAACTATGACATTTACGGTAGTTTAAAATTAACCCCCAGAGTACAGGACGTTTTTATCTACTGCCAGTCAGAGTCAACCCATAAGGTAACTGTAGTTTTGCTGTTTTATATATTTTACTGCTGGCTTTTGTTATTGACCTAATCTTGATTGTGACAGCTTTAATTAGGCTTCCTTTTCAAAGTTTTGTTTGTGAATTAAAACGTATGTGCAGTCTATTACTGCTGGTAAGAGACATGTTGTCTTTTCTCTGGTCATTCTTCTAGCTCAACATGTGTAAAAGCGACAGCGAAGCGTTTATTGTGAAATTTGTGGAAAATGAAGGATCACAATCTGAGCATGCTGTCAAAGCCTACGAGGTAAATTTCACCGTTTGGCTTGATCTTTATTCATGTTTAAATGTTAATTTCTTTGTCTGCTGTTGTTGTGAGCTGCATTTGTGTCTCTACAGGCTATTTTGGAGCTGCAGTCTGATAAGTCTGTAAAAAACATCAAAGAAGAAGATGTGTTACAGATGGACCAGAAGGACAAGTCTCTGTTTGTGTTCAGCAGCTTCACCTCTTCAGGGTTCCTGCACTGCAAGAAGGTCCGAGTCAGTTCTGTCACGCAAAAACTCTGGAATAGTAAACACTACTGTATTAGAATAATATATTTATATTTTTAATATTAAAATTCTTTGTATTTTTTTTATGTCTCTCAGCTTGGCTGCAGAATAGTGAGTCCACTGGTGGTGTTGCACTGCCTCCAACATCAGCGGTGTGTCCCCAGAGCAGAGAAACCTGTATATAATATGGCAATGGCTGATGTAACCATTTCCTGTACTAATTTGGATAAAGCAACACGGGTTAGTCCTGATGATCTGGTTCTTTATACATTAATAAATGTCACAAGAATAAAGCATGAGGCAGTGCTGTAAGCTAACATGTGTACATGTCTGTTTCTGTAGACAGAAGTGATGGATCTGGTAGAGCTCATGGGTGGACACATCTATCTGGATCTTAATGTGTCTGTGACACACCTGATTGCAGGAGAAGTAGGAAGCAAAAAATACCTTGTGGCTGCCAACTTAGGTAAACCCATCCTGCTGCCCACATGGGCCAAAGCCTGCTGGGAGAAATCACAAGACAGGTATGTACCGGTAGTTATGTTAACGTGGTTTCTTCAGTTTTAAGGAGTGTTTGTGTCACTGCTGAAAATGATGCACAGTTTTGCTTTTTGTTTGTTTGGAAAAATAGTTCAATTTTTAGAAACATGTTTACCGTGTAAACCTCAAACTTCAGATACTTTACAGAACTTTACTGTTTTAAATCAAAGTTATTACAGCAAATTATAAAAGTACAAGTGTTTTGGTGCATTTTTATTTTAAAAGACTCTCGCCACCTTTTTCAGTCTTTTCAGATATACAGACTTGCCACTGGAGGACTATCTGTGCCCCGTGTTGCTTGGCTGTACTGTTTGTGTGACGGGCCTCTCCAGCACAGAACGCAAAGAGGTGCAGAGACTCTGTGAGCAGCATGGAGCCAAATACACAGGCCAGCTCAAAATGAACGAGTGCACGCATCTCATAGTCAATGAACCAACAGGCAAGTCTCTAGTAATGATGGGAAACTCGTAATTTAATGTTCCAAGTAAAAATATCAGAAATCTTCAGTCAGTGATCAAACTGTTTGTTCTAGCTGTGTTCTTAAATACTGTAGCCTGTTTTTGTTGTTCTGAGAGGTTTCATTGTGTTGCAGGCCAGAAGTTCGAGTGTGCCATGAAGTGGAATGTGTATTGTGTGTCTCTACACTGGCTTTTTGACAGCATAGAGAAGGGCTTCTGTCAGGATGAAAGAAGGTACAGTGTGGCACCCGGTGCATCAAAAACCACTCGGCCGCACACTTCCACCCCTACCAACACCACCAAGAGGGAAGGTAAGCTGCAAACTTAACGTGCATCTTTTGGTTATTTTCCAGTGTTCTACACATTGACCATCATGCTGAGTGCATTTTATAAAGTGTTGGTATCTAAAATATGAGGATTTTATTTTTTGTTCCTAGATGCCCCATCTCTGTTGGGCCTGAGCAACATTTCTGTCAGCACTAGCATAGGAGTAAACGACACTGTCCTCACCAGTGCCACCATAAGCCGTATGGAGACGCCAGACCCCATTGACAACCTGGATCTCACGGTTTGCCCAGCAGATGATGTTTTAGATGGTTGTAAGGTAAAGGGAGGTTATGGTTTTAAAAGTTTGGATATTTTTTGTTGCACAAATAAATGATGATCCTGGAATTCTGAGTTTTCTTTCTCTCCTTTGTGTGTTGCTGCGCAGCTGTATTTATGTGGTCTGTCGCTGAAGAAGCTGGAGAAGCTGCGGCGGCTTGTTAACGCTGCAGGAGGTTTGCGCTTCAACCAGCCCAGTGAGGAACTCACGCATGTTGTGATGGGAGAACTGGACCAGGAGCTTCAACATTTTCTTTCCAAAGCAGCTCACAGGTCTGAATTAAAGAGAATATTTTAAGAAAAAAATATTCTCTGGAATAATTTGATATGTTGAAGATGTGCTATATTTGACCTTTTGAATCATCACACTTTAAATTACTGGATTACAAATTTTCACCACACATAAGTCAATGTCAAGTTAAATTTATATATGAAGTGTTTGCACTGGAACAATCAAATATTCAGTTTATTGTAGTTGACTTGCTGTGGAAGAAACATCTTTATTTTAATATTTGCTCTCAGCAGACATGCATAAATAAAAATGTGCATACCGTATATAATGTTGAATGCAGAGCTGAAAAAGCATTTTATCGCAACAGAATTTCTAATTAGATTAATTAGGTTGCTCATTGTTCTGAATGAGTCTTTTGGCTTTTAAATATTCTGTCCTGGATCCTTATTTTTTCTTTCTGGGCTGCAAAAAATAAAATTAATGACTAAATTAATGAGATATTGAAATCTGAGATTGATTGTTGGATAAAAAACATCCTCTATTCATTCTCCTTACTCAAAGACGCCACATTGTGAGGACACAAGAAGAGATTTAACTGGATTTTATGGTCACTCACAACAGGCTTACACAGATCAATCAATCAATCAATCTTTATTTATAGAGCCCTTTTCAGCAGCCAGAAGGTGCACAAAGTGCTGAACAATACAGAAATAAAACAAACAATCAAAAATAACAATAAAAAACAGCCAGTTAAAATATGTACAAAATGACATGCTTGGAGCTCAGTGACGAGAGTCTGCGAGAATTGTTTTATATCACTTAGCTCCTCCAAGCTCTGAGGTGACCGTGGAGTACCGGCTGCGCCCGCAGCCTGAAAATCAGCTTTTCATCCAACTTTCTGCTAACTCGCACACATGGTTCAGCAATAACTGAACATTAGTTGGTGGTTAACATCCTTGACCAAAATTCCCCTGACATTGATGTGAAATAAGTTTAGAGGTGCTTCGACTTGGAATCCTATGAGATTTCCACCTGCATGTTGAACCGTGTGTCTGTGGAGAGGCTGTTTAGTTTCTCCAGTAAAGACGTGTAAACATTCCTCGCTGTGCTGAGTTGTGCATCACTGCTCAGTTTGTGTTCGGGTGTTTGTCCTCAGGGTGGACCCGTCTCTGTCTGTGTCCGGTCCATCCTGGCTAAACACAGGAGAGCCAGCTTTTCAAGACAAGACTCAGCTGTCTGTCCACTTCAAGGATAAGAAACACTCTTAAATGGTAAATGGAGCTTATTTATATAGCGCTTTCCAGCCCCCTATGAGGGGCCCCAAAGCGCTTTACAATACCAACCATCCACCCATTCATACACACATTCATACACCGGTAGCGGCAGACTGCCATGCAAGGCGCCATCCAGTCCTACCGGGAGCAACTCGGGGTTAAGTGTCTTGCCCAGGGACACAACGACACATGGTGTGGGGAACCGGGATTCGAACCTCCAACCTTCCGATCGGGGGACGACTGCCATTACCACTATGCCACGGCCGCCCCACTCTTTTACGAACTGAAATGTTCATCTTTAGATAAAAAGGTTTTTTTTTATTGGGGAGTGAAGGAAGCCGTTTACGTTAAAAAAGAAAAACTTAACGTTTATTCAGAGGAGGAGATTTCAAATTTCTAACACCTACAATAGAACGTTAATTCTGATACTCATTTTCCCTCTAATTCTTATCTTCATGCATTTCAAATCAAAATCATTTATATATGGTGCATTTAAAAACAACCATTGGCCAAAGTGCTTCTTATAAAATAAAACCATATATCTAATAATAATAATAATTAATTCAATTTATAACGCACTTTTCATTACTGAAAATCTCAAAGTGCTATTCTATATCAAACAAAAAAACTAAAAATATGGTCAAACGTAAAATAAAAATTTTTTAATTATGCAAAAAACTCTTGATACCCATGCTGTATTAAAACCCAGTAAATGCAGATGTGTTTTAAAGATGAAGCTCAAAAACAGGTGGGCAGATGGTTCCACAGTTTAGGAGCTGCAAATGAAATGATCCAATCACCTCCGTGGACCAGATTAATTTTGATAAAGCTCTATGGGTGTGAAATGGCAGAGGTCCAGTTCTTTTGTTTTAATTACATTTCTTTAATTCACATGTCCTGGATGAATGGGAATCTAGACCAACTGTTTGCTGATGGTATGAGTGCGTCGTGTGATTTCCCAGGCCCCACGTAGTGACGGTGCAGTGGCTGCTGGACAGTTTCTCCAAAGGCAGCCTGCTTCCAGAAGAAGGATACCTCCACCCTGACTGTCTTCCTCCTGCTGCAGCTGCTGTACCCACGACAAAACATCACCCGCCAAAGTCTCGACCTTCACTCGGTCCACTTGTTCTCAGCCCCAGCACTCCCAGGGAGAAGACAGCAGAGGAAGATCTACTCTCACAATACATGGATGATGATCCTACAGTGGGTCAGAATCTAAGCTCTCTGCTTCACGCTCTATTTTATACTCATAATAATAAATTATTAAGATTCAAATGTTTATGAAATGTTCTTTTTTTTTATCTTGAAGTTGATATGCCACCTCCAGCAGCAGAAAACCACAACAGGAAGTCCATCAGTGCAGCTGCAGAGCCCCAACCTGAGTCGTGGGTACCCAACCCAGGATCAGAACAAGACTCGACCCTGCAGGACGGCCTGTTTTCTGGCAAGACCTTCCTTCTCGTGGGTTTTGGTGCTGAAGCTGAGGCACAGCTCTCGATGCTGGTGACAGAACAAGGAGGGAAGGTGCTAATGGGCAGCACTCGAGTCGTGGCCGACTACGCCGTGGTTCCTCTGTTGGGCTGCTCCGTGGAGGCCACGGTGGACGAGGTCGTCACTGACGTCTGGCTGGTAGGAACACAAACTGTCCCATTTATTTTTTTATACGTTTCAAAGGGTTGAGGCAGCTTTGAAGTTTGTTTCTCTGTTCTTGATTTCAGGCCATGTGTGTGGAGAAAGAATGCCTTCTGGAGCTGCCCAGTAACCCCCTGTTCACCCCCGTCCCTGTGAGGGAGGGACATTTCCCACTCAAAGGTTGCATTCTGTCAGTCAGCCAGTTCACCGGAGCAGAGCGGGAGTCTTTGGTGGATCTGGCCAAGCACCTCGGAGCCAAGTACGTATGCTTACTATTATTATAAATTAGGGGTGGGCGATATGGCTCAAAAATTATATCGTGATATTTCAGAGCATTATCACGATAACGATAAATTTTGTGATATAACAAAAATTATTATTATTTTTTTTTTTTGTTGTTGACAAAATTAACTTAACATGTTGCTTTGCAGTATTATATAAAATGTTAAAAAACAATAAGGAGTAATTTTACTGAAATTACTTTATTAAGTAAAGTACAGTATTCAGTCTCCAAGTATAAAAATAAAAATGATCTGTTATTTAGATTGAAAAAGTCTGCACAAAATATAGATCAACAAAATCCACCACAAAAACTAAAGTGCAGGTGTAGTTTCCTAAAACAACTAAATAAAATGAAGCTTAAGATTTGTTGAGCATAAATGTAACCTACAACAAAATATATGTTGCCTTTAAATGAGCTATAACTTCCAGAACTTGTGACAAGGTGATCAGCTGACCCTGAAGCTTTTTGGTGTTTCAGCTTCATCTGTTCCTGCAGGAATGATTCATTTATCTGATTCATTATTTTAACTGATCTGTCTCTGATCACCTGCCTCTGTGTGAGACAGCTGAGCCGCGCGTTTGTAACGACAGTTTTAGAGCGAGGGAGAGAAGCTGAGACGCGAGTTGTTTGTTTTTAGCATTTTAGCTAGCGTTACACCAGTACCGACAGGTGGAGGGAGTGCGCAGCTCGGTTTGGTCTTTTGAAGCGCTAGGATGTTAAGGGGGCGGGGCGCCCCGACGTATTACGTCATGAAATTAACATATCATGATATAACTTTTTTGCCCGGGCAAGCTTTTTTTACCGGTAATACCTGGAACGATTTATGGCCCAGCCCTATTATAAATTATATGAACGTCTTGATTTCCCTTTCTGAACCACATTTGCCTCATCTTTGTCTTTCCTGCTGTAGTGTCCAGGATTACTTTGTTCGTCTGGCGAATCAGAAGAAAGGCATGCTGGCCAGCACTCATTTGGTGTTGCAGACTCCTGAAGGCACAAAGTACGAGGCGGCAAAGAAGTGGGGGTTTCCTGCCGTCACCATGCACTGGATACTAGATTCTGCTCGAACGGGCAAGAGGGCACTGGAGGAGAAGTATCTGGTTGACCTTCCAGCCTCACCAGGTTAGAGATCCATCTCTGGTAGATCTTTTGTTTTATTCTAGATCCTGTCTCTGGAGTACCAACATCTCATGTTTTGTTCATTAGAGCGAGATGACGAGAGCTTCATCGGCGGCTCTCAGAGACCGATTCTGCCTCCACCAGCTCCTCTTTCTCCTGAAGTCCCTTTGCTTGGTCCACAAAGTGGGAAAGCTATCACCCCCCTGGATTTGGGTCGCTTTCAGAGCAAGGCGTTTCGCTCCATGTTGGACGAGATGAAGCCCAAAGAAGACCCCAGCACCCCCAAACTAAACCAGGACAGCAGAAAGAAGCCGCTTCAGAAGGAGCCGTCTCTGCAGCTGGACACGCCTTCTCGTTTTCTGAGCAGAGATCAGCTCTTCAGGCCCTCGTTCAACGTCAAGGTCAGACCTCAAAGAGAAGCAACAGACTTTTAAAAAACATTTCTAACCGACGGCATGAGATTTCCAGTCACGCGTGATTCTACATGTTTCTTCTTGAAGGATGCACTGGGAGCTTTGGAGACTCCAGGTGGGAGATCGAAGCCAGGCCCACAAGTAGAAACTCCACTTACTGATGTCGTTAACAGGAACCTGAAAGTAGCTCTGGCCAACAGCTCACACGGTAACGTCACAGACATGGAAGCAGCTTCAGCAAGCCCCCAGCTGAAGAAGACCACTGAGAAGGAGGTAAACTGGTACACATGTGTCACATTCATGTTTTTTAAAAGTTACATTCAGAAGACTCTGCATGCTCATTAATCCAGGTAGAAAAATCCAAAAAAGCTAAGTCTGGTCCTCTGGACATTCAAAAAACAAAACAAAACAAAGCAACAAAAAAAATGTAGAAACGTTTCGTCTTTCGTCCGAAAGACTTCCTCAGTCTGAGTTGCTGTATTCAGCTCAGTCTTACATAAGGTCAGGACTCTGCAGTCTACACTCATCTCCAGGCCAGCGGTCACTCTTTCAAGGATGAAGATGTTCACATCCTTGATAGAGAGGAACGATGGTTTGAGAGAGGAGTAAAGGAGGCCATCTTTGTGAAAAGAAACCGTCCATCATTAAACCGGGGTGGAGGCCTCCGGGTTCAACTGTCCCCCTCTTACAATGCTGTTATTGCTAGTATCACTCAGCCCTCTGTGAATAGCAAACAACCATCAGGGTGCTAATGATCCATTGTTAGGCTGATGGCCCTCCTTGATCATGTGAGCAGCTGGTTTCAGGCTGTCATCAGCCAACTGGTTGATCCACTGTGGGAGGGTGCTATTTATAAGACTGAGCTGAACACAGCAACTCAGACTGAGGAAGTCTTTCGGACGAAAGACGAAACGTTTCTACATTTTTTTTTTTGCTTTGTTTTGTTTTGTTTTTTTGGATGTCCAGAGGACCAGACTTAGCTTTTTTGGATTACATTCAGAAGGTTTTAGTGTTCAGGGCTTTACTCTAAACACACACAGAGTATCTGGTTACTTAATCAATCCTAACAATCATGTGTATGCTGAAGGTTCCACCAAAGGAAGCCGGTCCTCTGAGTGGAGTCGTGGTCTGTGTGGGGAAGAAACTGAGTAAAATGCAGAGTGAGCTAAATGCAGTCGCTGCCTCACTTGGAGCTGACTTCAGGTACCGGCCCTGTTTTAAAAACCTTTCAAAAAATCCAACAAAGTTCAGTCAGGTCCTCTGGATGGTTTCTTTGTGTTGAAATGTTTCATCTTTCATCCAAAGGACTTCATCAGTCCGAGAAGCGGCAACAAACTGAGTCCCACAAGCAGCACACTCACATAGTGGGGCAACCAGTTTGATGGTTTCACCCCTGTCGACTCCTCTGAGGCCGCCATAGCCAAAGTGGTTCAAAACATCAAAGTTCATGCGCAATAATCCAGATTAAAAATCCCAACAACGTTGTTGGACGTTTTGTTTTTGTTGGATTTTTTTTTTCCACCTGGATGCATGAACTTTGATCTTTCAAAGAATCGATCACAACCTCCGAGGTTTTCCTGAACAATCTGCAGGAAATTTCAAAAATCATAATTGCACAGGATAATGAATTTTGGATTAAGTTTACGTAGAGTTGCAGGTCTAATGTGCAAAAGCAATTTTCATTTTAAAATGTAAATACTGGGTAGTTATTCAGAAAAGGAAAATAATTATTATTTGATGTTGACTGTGCAGCCCTTATTGTTATTTACTGAGAACTCTGAAGATGTGGTCATAATGTTGCGAGTGTTGATCCCAAGACTGTTCTGTTTCTTAAAATTTTAAGAACAAATGCTCTTTCAATGTTTTTTTTTTAATATGAAAAGAAACAAATGCATCAGTTTGTGTTTCAAAATGACATAAAAGAAAAAAATGAATCTATTGTTTTAATCTTTTAAAGTTTGTGCACTAAGCAGACAGTTGTTGATGAATGTGCACATAATTCTGTTTACCTTCCTGTCTGTTTTTATTTAGGTGGGCTTGTGATGAGAGAGTGACGCACTACATCTACCAGGGTCGAGTGGGGGACACCTCCCGCGAGTACAAAGGAGTGAAGGAGAGGGGGCTGCACATAGTGTCGCAGTACTGGCTGCAAGCTGTACGTTACTCACAAAATAAACTTTATGCATCATGGTTTTAACAATCTGGGCATGACTTTTCTACATCTAACATCAAATTGTATCTGATAATTTTCCCTTTTCAGTGCAAATATTACAAGAAATACTGTCACGGTGTAAGTCCTGTCTATCCGGACCACCGTGACCTCCCGGTGCTTTACAGCTTTTTATTTTGTAAAAATATACGCTAATTGGACTGTGCTTTTTCTCCCAGGACATTACGTTTATAAATGATTATGATGATTTCATCAACAAGACCAGGATGCTGAATAGTAAAAATCTGTAACTTTTAACATTTTAATTTTGTACAGATTATTTCAAGAATATTCATTCAACCTTTATTTAGGCAGGTTAATCCCATTGAGCCTCGAAGAGTCATTTACAAGAGAGACCTGGATGCTCTAACCCGTTTTTGAATGCATATTTGCATTTCATCCACTAACCAAACACGTCTTTGTGTGCAGTGTGCTGAGGAGCAGAGACACGTCCCAGAGTCCCTGTACCCGTTCACCTACAACCCCAAGATGAGCCTAAACCTGAGCCAGGTGCCCAGCAGCTCCCAGAGGCCTCCACCTTCAACACAACTCAAAGACGCCTCAGAACTAAAGCACAACAAGGTAATGTGGCTCAGACGTTACAATGAACTGTCTTTTACATCTTTTATCTTATTGTTTTTGATTGGACAAGAAGTTGGATAGTGGTCTTTATTAGGAATGTGCGATATGGCATAAAATTCATATCACGATATGTATTGTGAAGGGTGGCGATAACAATATATATCGCGATATGTTTTTGGTATAAAACTTGCAATAGGAATGAAAAAAAAAGCATAGGGTGTCCTTTTGCCATAATTTATTTTGAAAACTGCTATACCACAAAATAATCTCTATTAAGAAAATGTCACTACTAGGTCCAGAGAGTTTTTAAATAATTAACAACTCAAGCATTAGGCTTCTTTCTTGTAGTGCAAAACAGTGCAAAATATATCTTGTGTAGTTTTAGCCATAAGTTTTAAACTAAAGAATATGTTGTTAACTCTTAACAGTTTCCAATATTGTCACTTAAGAAATGAACAGTAACAGAGCAGCATTTTACACTGAAAACACTTCACCCTCCAACCCTCTAGAGGGCGTCTCCTTCAGCTTTAAGGAGAGCTGACAAGGCAACCAGTTTCCTCTGTGGCTTTGACCAGAGGGTCTCGCAGTAAAATCACACAACACAGCGTTCTGTTCACAGATCAGAGGGCAGGTTTCTCTAAAGCTGACCAACGCTTACTTTAACTTTCGACAAAAAAACAAACTTTCAACAGAACACAGCGTTTTGCGCATGCGTCCGAATATGGCAACACTACGGCAAGCCGGACGAAGTTAGCTTATAGCTTCGCTACTTAGCACTCGAAGAAAAGACTTCAACACCACTTATGTACAGTTTTCAACACAAAAAAAGTAAAGATTAAATCTGACAACTCTGGTTTTCTGCGGTTAGCCGGTAGAAGACAGATCTCTATCGTAGGCTAAATTTCTATCGTTTATACCGTGTACCGTTTATATCTTGCATCCCTAGTCTTTATATGTCTAATAAAATGTTAACTGATCAATGCAGTGTTGTTTTTTTCTTACATTTTTTTTACTCCTGCGTTTATTTTTCTGTCAGTCTGAGCTCACAGCTGCAGAGGAACCTGCAGCTGTCGGTAACAGAGGGGTCGATCCAGACGAGACCTTTGACCCTTCAGAGAAAACAGGTTGGGGTGTTTGTTTCTTCCTTGCCGCTTGTTAACTTCACCAAACGCGTGAACGTACTTTACAAGAGCTCTTCCAAAAAGCACAGCGATTGAAGTGCATTTGGTGTTTCAGATACTCTGGAGATGAGAGAAAAGCTGCAAAAACAGCTGCAGGAGATCATGTCAATGACGGCAGGCAGGCGCACTTCTCTCAGACTTGCAAGGATGGGCTCAGGGGGTGCAGAGTCCGGCTCCAACACACCTGAAGGGAGCCGAGCTGGACGCGCCGGGAGCAGACGAACTCTAGAAGCTCTGAGGTAGAAAAAAAAAAAACTCCTTTATGTGACGAGCTTGAACAGCAGCAGGAACGTTTAGGCGTAGTGTGAAATGAAGACCTTTGTGCAAGAACATGGCACCAAACTAACCGTGTTAAAGAATAAATTTTGGTGTTTCTCGTGCGTTGTGTTTCCAGGGTGTCCAGAGAAGCAGCTCTGGATGTAAACACAGAACCATCTCAGAGTGAGCAGATAGTCTGGGATGACCCGACAGCCAGGGAGGAGAGGGCCAAGCTGGCTGATAATTTACAGTGGCCCGGCAGTCCGTCGCAGCACTCAGACCCTCTCCCACCTGTGCCCCCTCCCACTGAAGAAGCCAGCTCACAGTTTAGGGACTCCATGACTGATTCAGAGCTGGTGGAGATAGGTGAGACTTGTGCTTTTTGTTCATTTATTTGAATTGTTTCTTTTCATTTTGGGTCATCCTAGCTGCTGATTATTCATATGCATGTGCGCATACCGTATTTTCTGGACTATAAGTCACATCAGTCAAAAAATGCCTCATGAGGTGGAAAAAACAAGAAAGTCGCATTTATTTAGAAGTGTATTTCACAAAGTGCAAGAACAGACATTTAATTTGAAATAACAATAACACACAGAACTGGGATCTTGAACAGGCTTAATTAACACAACAAGCCAACGAGTCCCACAAGCAAGTTACTGGTAAATTCACCAGTTTCATTCCACATCGCTTTTCAGAGCATTTTACTTGTGTTGAGTTTTTCTCAGTTGTCTCTAAGTAAACGTTTGCGAGGGAGTAGTGGTAGAAGAACAACTTAAAGTTGTCAAAACCTAGAGGGCCCTCTCACAGCTGCAAATGGTAATGTTTACTCTTTGGTTCATGTATGAATGAGCATTTAGCACTTCAGTCAAAAAGTTGTGTCATGAATAAGTGGAAAAAAAACTTATATAAGTAGGGCTGAACGAATTACGTAATTATTTTGGAAAATAATTACCGGTAATTGCAATTTTTTTTCTATAAATTGCAATTGCGATTTAAAACGTGATTATTTTTTAAATATCTTCAAGTATTTTTCAACAAACAGAAGCAATAAATCAATCTGTTTTATAATAAACAATGTCAGATTTATTTAAAGCAGAGATTACAATAAAGCAAACAAATCTATGCCTTTTCTTTTCACCATTTCTATTTTTTCTTGTTTCATAAACATAATAAACATGTTAAGTGATCTTCCTAACTACTGTCTTAACTTCACATGACAGTTAATAAATAAATATAAAAAATTAGATATAAAAATAATTACTGTTTAAGTGTTGATAAAGATTTGTGTCACGTGACCAGTCAAATTGCAGCCTTCGCGATTAGAAAATCTCATTTTATCATATTACGATATTATTGCAAATGCAATTAATTGTTCAGCCCTATATATAAGTCACAGGACTGGCCAAACTATGAAAAAAAGTGTGATTTGTAGTCTGGAAAGTACAGTAATAATGATGTCCAGTTGTTAACGGTGCAGCAGTGTGCTCCTGCACACGTTTCATATTCTTCACCAAAGGTGTTGGTCATTGCTAATCTGTGTGCAGTGTTTTACTCCTCTGCAGGCTAAGAATGCTATAGAGCTTACAAATATCTCAAAACCAATGCTTGTGTGCACAAATGTACGTGACTCTTTTCTTGGCCAGTTCCATGTAAAATAATAGGTGTCAAATTCTGATTTCATCTTCTTATCGACCTTTATTTAACAGGCAAATCCCATTGAAATCACAGATCTCTTTTGCAAGGGAGGCCTGTACTGAAGGCAATCTAACATGCATGTTTTTGGTCATGTTAAACTAATCTGTTAGTTATAGTTAATTCAGGTGAAGTGTTTTTCTTTTTTACTAATTAATAAATATTTTTAAATAATGTTTAAAAAAAAACAATGCACATATTCTAAAACACCAGAATATGAGATTGATATTTAACTTAATGCCAGATTATTATGTTGGTGTGTTTTTACAATGAACTGTAGTCTAATTTTTAATGTTTTTGTATGATTTTACTTTTTAAACAGTATTTTTTATTTTCTTATTATGCGGTCACAACTAAAACTAACGTGGTCTAATAAACCTGCTTCAATAAATCCTTGATCAAGATTGAAAACTTTATTTATTACTTGAACAGTTTGGTATGGTCTTGTGTTGTAGTTAGTTTTACGGTTTAAAAATCATGTACTGTAGTACGTCCGTGAACGTTGAACCTTAAACCTTGATTGTTAACTTAATGTTAATACATGTTTATAAAACTAGCTAGCTGGTATTTGCATTTTACTCAAGTGTTTTATTTGACACATATACCAAGTGAGTAATGGCTGTTTTGAAATTTCCAAATGATGATGATGAAGAGCCATAGGGTATAACGACTTCACTCATGGGTTTGTTTTATCACAGCGGCCTGTGAGGTTATCAACCAGCAGATGGGTCAGAAGGTCATGACGCCCCTACCAGAGGAGCCAGAAGATGACATCCTCACTCCTGAAGCTCCCAGCATCGCCTTTCCTCTCGCCAACCCTCCAGTCGCACCCGAGCCTCAGGTGAAGGTTTAACGTCGTAGTGAGGAACCAAACGATACAAATCAGGCTGTTCCTAACACGTCAGCTGTCCAGGGTTTGATCTTTCTACTGCAGGTTCTTGATCTTTATCTGAAAACGAGCTGTCGCTGCAAATAAAGAGTTTTATTTCTTTCAGGAGGAGAAAGAGGAAGAAAAGCAGCCGCCCAGATTCCAGCTGTCCTCCCTCAGCCCTCAGGAGCGCATCGATTACAGTCAGCTCATAGAAGAGCTCGGTGAGTCCCCCGTCTAACAGAAGAGCCGAGAGCGTTTCTTTGTGCATCTGCAAACAGGAGCTTGAAGCGGAACGTTCCTTCTGTCAACATCATGAGCTCATTAAGACATGGATGATGTTTATCACTGGTTAAACCGTTAATGAGATGTTGGGATGTTAAGATCAGCACGTGGAGTGTCTTCACTAAGGCCCTGTACACA
>JBBPBX010043877.1:6458-27718 GCA_038048925.1 Garcialebias charrua
TCCTTCCATGAAACTCAACAGTCATGTAAACATGATCGTCAAATCCTGTTTTTTCCAGCTGAGGCGTCTGTCTAAGCTGAAGCCCATATTATCCAAAAAGCACCTGGAGACAGTGATTCACGCATTCATTACATCTAGGCTTGATTACTGCAATTCACTTCTGTTTGGCGTCAGTCAAGCCACCATTGCACGATTACAACTGGTTCAGAACGCAGCTGCCCGATTTTTAACCAGCACACGCAAAAGAGAGCACATTACACCAGTCTTGGCCTCCCTTCACTGGCTACCGGTTCATCTTCGAATCCAATTCAAAATTCTCATGTATGTCTACAAATCGCTGAACAGTCTCGCCCCCGCCTATCTCTCGGATCTGATACACCCATATGTCCCTCCACGTGCTTTGAGGTCAGAGGATCAGGTACTCTTAATAGTTCCAGAAACTCGCCTTAAGCGCAGGGGTGACAGGGCGTTCTCTGTAGCAGGCCCAAGACTCTGGAACGAGTTACCGCTGCTCATCAAACAGGCCCCCTCCCTCTCGGTTTTCAAATCCCGGTTAAAAACTCACTACTACTCCATCGCTTTCAATGCCAGCTGATTTGTACTGGATCGTTTGATTTATGATCTGCAATGTTTTTATGTTTTTCGTGTTGTACTTCATTGTATGTGTTGCCTGTTGCGTGTTTGTTTGTCCAGCACTTTGGTGTGGACTTGTTCCTGTTTAAAGTGCTTTATAAATAAAATGGTATGGTATGGTAAATATCTTGAAACTAAAGGATCTGGTTGATTTAAAAATGTTATTGATTATGTTTAAAGCTAGAAAGAGATTATTGCCATTTAATTTACAAAAGTTCTTTGTCTTAAGCTCTTGTGATAGAACTAACAGAAGGAAGTATGATTTCAAAAGTAAAACTGTGCGTACTACTTTAAAACAAATGTGCATTTCGGTGCATGGAGTAAAACTATGGAACAGTTTGGATGAGGAGTTTAAAAATTGCTCTACAATAAACCAATTCAAAACACTTTATAAAAAAGAACGATTAACTCTTATACACTTTTGAGTTGTTAATGGGAACAGTGGTATATTGTTATGTATGTTATTGTTTAGATATTGTTTGCAACTTGTTTTGTTAATTTAATGTATACAGCCATGACATTTTTGTAATTATTGAGAAAGGGGGCAGGTCTATACAAGATTTTATTCTTCCTGCTCCCTCTTCACTCGTGTAAATATATGTTGTCAGAGAATGTGTTTGTAAACTGATGATTTTTTTTAATCAAGTGAATAAATTGATTGATTGAAATTGATTGATTGAAAACAATGATTTGTTTGTTAAAAATTATAGCTGACATTATAGCACAAGGGTTAGTGGTTTATTAGCCGAGTGGTTTATTAGCCATTTGCTAAAATATACCGTACACGGAAATAAAACGAATGCTAACAGAAGAGTCCATCTCTCAAAACACGAATAAAAAAATCAAATTGTATCTCAAATGTTTCATCCAGGCCAACGGTTAGTAAAGCTCATATAATTACACTCTGTAAGCAGAAAAAATATACACCGAGTGGTTTCGAAGCTATTTATAACGTAAACAGAAATAAAACCAATGCTAAAAACTGAAGCTAACTGCTAATAAAAGATCGTTTTTTTTTAAATCTCAAACATCTAATAAAGCTACTCACTTGTAAATGTCCATACTGTGATTACATTCTGTAAATTTCAGAAATATCCACCGAGCGGTTTCTGAGCTATTTATAACGTTATAAACTGAAGCTAACTGAAGCTAATGCTAATAAAAGATTTTTTTTTTTAATCTCAAACATCTAATAAAGCTTCTCACTTGTAAACGTCCATACTATGATTACATTCTGTAAGTTTTAGAAAAATCTGCCAAGTGGTTCTTGCAAACAAACGCAGAGCTAAAATAAGTTACCTCCAGACTAGGAGGCCGACAGAGTCAGTCCGAGCAGAGGAGCTTTTTTTCGGACTCATGAGCTGGAAACGATCGGTGTACTCCTTTGGAAGTGTCCCCTAGCGTCCGAAACTGGTACTGCACTGCGCCCCTAGCGGACGAAAGTGGTACGGCACTGCGCCCCTAGCGGACGAAAGTGGTACTGCACCATTTTCTGCCAAAGTGAAAAACGGTCATAACTGACCCAAAAATTGGTCTAAAAATATGGAAAAAATTCCATAAATAGGTTGCACTGTTGTATAGGTCGCAGGCCTTGAAAAACCCCCATAAAAAGGTGTGACCTATACACCGGAAATATGGTAATTATTTGTATTAACTTTTATTTCTTTAGTTTGTGTTATGTGTTATTCTATTTTCTTTCTTTTTCTTTCTTGATTGTCTTTTGTCTCTGTTCGAAATAAATAAAATAAATAAACAAGGTAATAATGCAAGCAAAAAAACTGAAGGGAACAAATGTATACATAAATGAACATCTAACGAAAAAATGGAAATATTGCACGTGAAGCAAGGTTGTTAAAAAAACAACAGAAAAAAAAAGCATCAACATGGACAAGAAATAGAAACATCTGGCTCACAGCACATGACGGGTCTCAGGCTAAAATAATAAAAGAACTGAAAGATCTGGAAAAACATAGTTGAGCTCAGGAGATGACAAATGATTAAGTATTGAAACAACTCACACACAAAAATTGACTAAATATACAGTCAAATGAACAAATACATTAAAAATATGACAACATACGAAGACTCGGAACCTAAAATATATACAGTAATGTGGAAGATGTGATTGATACAATTTTTTTCCTGTAATAAAAGATAGTGAATATTATAATGAAGATCAGTTTAATGACATCAATATGACAAATGGAGGTCTCTCTATTATTCACTTCAATAGTAGAAGTAGAAGTGCAAATATATCCAAAATAACAGATTACTTAAAACAATTAAACAGAACTTTTACTTTAATAGTACAGTCAGAGACATGGCTCAATGATGAAAACACAAATAATGTTCACATCGAAGGGTATGAATTATATCATATGAACAAAAACAATAAAAAGGGTGGTGGAGTCGCTATTTGTTAATAATGAAATAAAATGTAAATTAGTGAAATGTCAATAATTGTTGACAATATGGAAATTATAACAATAGAAATAATAAACAAGAATGATAAAAACATAATAATAAGTTGTGTATATCGATCACCAGGATCAAATATAGTAATATTCACTGATAAAATGGCGCTATTGCAAAAGAGTTTTAATAAAATAGTTTTTTTTTTGTGTGGAGACTTTAATATTGATCTGGGAAATAAAACAGATTCAAAAAACATCAGTACATTTATAAATGCAATGTATAGTTTAAATCTGTATCCGTTGATATCGAAGCCAACAAGAATTACAACTCATAGTGCCACAGTAATTGATAATATTTTCACAAATATAACAAATGAGGATGTGATGGGTGGTATTTTAACGACTGATTTATGTGATAATTTACCAGTTTTCACAATCTATAAAAATGATCAAAGCATCACAAAAGCAGTTACAACTAAGAAAAAATAAATAAACATTAAAAAAAAAGCTTTGGATAAATTAAAAGATTATTTAGATTAAAAAAAACTGGAAAAACTTGTATGTTGATGATGTGAACAGATCATATGATGAGTTTATGAATATCTTAGAAGCTCTGTATGAAAAAAATTCTCTGCAAAAAAATTATACAAAGAGAAATATTGTTGACTAACCATGGATGACAAAAGGGTTGAGAAATGCTTGTAAAAAAGGAATTATTTGTACTCATGTTTCTTGAAATTGAACACAAAACACAGAAGAGAAATATAAGAAGTATAAAAATAAATCTGTAGGGATTATAAGGAAACATAAGAAGGAATATTATAGTGATTTAAATAAAAGTAATGGTGATATGAAAGGAACATGGCGAGTAATAAATAGTGTTCTGAAAAATCATAAAGTAAAAACAGGTATTTCACAATATTTTGTGAAGGACAACGATGAAATCCGTGATGAAAATGAAATTGTAAATGGATTTAATCGTTATTTTGTGAATGTTGGATCAAGCCTTGCAGCTAAAATACCAAAAGTAGATAATAATGTGAGCCATTCAGTCATAGGTTGTGCAAACAGTATTTTTCTTAATGGAACTGACAAAGAAGAAATAATGAATGTAGAAAAAAATCTTACAGACAAGAGCTCAAAAGACTGGGTGGACATGGATATGATGTTTGTAAAGGACGTAATTTGATTTGATTTTGATTTGATGTTTATTCATTCATTTTAAAAGAACAATACAAGACCGTTTCATCAGATACAAGAATACAAGTAGGATAAAATGAAAGGAGCAGAAAGAAGATGAAATCTTATTATATCTGCCCCTTATTTCACAGTTTGTTCAACCAATGTTAACCTTCAAGCTACATCACAAAATGAATAATTCTACTTAATTTTACTAACTGTAATACACAAACTACATCACAAAATGAATAATTCTACTTAATTTATCTAGCTGTAATACACAAACTACATCACAAAATGAATAATTCTACTTAATTTTCTAACTGTAATACACAAACTACATCATTCTAACTGTAATACACAAACTACATAAGAAAATGAATAATTCAACTTAATTTTTCTAACTGTAATACACAAACTACATCACAAAAATGAATAATTCTATTTAATTTTTCTAACTGTAATACACAAACTACATCACAAAATGAATAATTCTACTTAATTTTCTAACTGTAATACACAACTACATCACAAATGAATAACTCTACTTAATTTGTCTAACTGTAATACACAACACACTAAGCTACATCATCAGTCAACAAGTGTAATACACAAACACACTAAGTTACATCATATGTAGTTTTTGAGCAAGTCTTTTTTGACCTTTTTCTTAAATGTATACATTGATTTTGCATTTTTAACATCACTCTCCATAGCATTCCACAATCGAACTCCCTGAATTGAGGTAGACCGTCCCTTTAAGCTGGTTCTGAATTGTGGTTTGATGAATATCTCTGTCCCTTTGAGATTGTAATCACTTTGTCTTTTTATAAAATTTCTTTGGATATTTAAAGGTAATGTGTTATTATGAGCCCTATACATAACTGATAAAATACTATATTCTACCAATTCCTGGAATTTCAATAAATTTAGCTGAAGAAACAAGGTGTTTGATGGGTGACTGAAATGTTTTCTGGTGATTACTCTTACAGCTCTCTTTTGTAAAATAAAAACAGGCTTTGTAATTGTTTTGCACGCTTTTCCCCAAACCTCAATACAATAGATTAAACGTGGAACAATGATTGTGTTATACAACATATACAGAGCTTTATCAATTAAAAAATCCCTGACTTTATACAGTACTGCAATTGATCTAGCTATTTTTGTTTTAATGGAATTTACGTGATGTTTCCATGTCAGTTTGTCATCAATGATAATGATAATGAGTTATGTTATTGAGCCGTTTACATATACAGTACTGTACTTTATATTTAATTTATAATTTTAAACAGGAATATTTCCAGATACTGTAATATGAAAGTAGCTAAGCTAGTTCCTCTTTTTAAAAATGGTGATAAATGTATGTTCAACAATTATAGACCAATATCCTTGTTACCACAGTTCTCAAAAATTCTAGAAAAACTATTTGTGACGACCAGACTAGATCAATTTATAGATAAACAAAATATTCTAAGTAGCAGTCAGTATTGGTTTAGAGCAAAAAACTCTACATCAATGGCTCTCATGGAATTAATAGAACAAATAACTGCTGATGATGAGAGGTGCCGAGCAGGAGTGGGCATACTTGTTGCCCCCCATCTTGGTGCCTGTACGTTGGGGTTCACCCCAGTGAACGAGAGGGTAGCCTCCCTTCGCCTACGTGTGGGGGGACAGGCTCTGACTGTTGTTTGTGCCTATGCGCCAAACGGCAGTTTAGATTATCCACCCTTTTTGGAGTCCTTGGAGGGGGTATTGGAGAGTGGGCCTCCTGGGGACTCCCTTGTTCTGCTGGAGGACTTAAACGCTCACGTGGGCAATGACAGTGAGACTTGGAGGGGTGTGGTTGGGAGGAACGACCCCCCTGATCTGAACCAGAGTGGTGTTCTGTTATTGGACTTCAGTGCTCATCATGGATTGTCCATAACAAACACCATGTTCAAGCATAAGGGTGTCCATATGTGCTCTTGGCACCAGGACACCCTAGGTCGCAGTTCGATGATCGACTTTGTTGTCGTCTCATCTGATCTGCGGCCGCATGTCTTGGACACTCGGGTGAAGAGAGGGGCGGAGCTGTCAACTGACCACTACCTGGTGGTGAGTTGGCTCCGATGGTGGGGGAGGATGCCGGTCAGACCTGGCAGACCCAAACGTATTGTGAGGGTCTGCTGGGAACGTCTGGCAGAGTCTCCCGTAAGACGGAGCTTTAACTCCCACCTCCGGGAGAGCTTTGAACACGTTCCGAGGGAGGCGGGGGACATTGAGTCCGAGTGGGCCATGTTCCGCGCCTCTATTGTCGAGGCAGCTTATCGGAGCTGTGGCCGCAAGGTTGTTGGTGCCTGTCGTGGTGGCAACCCTCGAACCCGGTGGTGGACACCGGCGGTGAGGGATGCTGTCAGGCTGAAGAAGGAGTCCTATTGGGCCTTTTTGGCCTGTGGGACCCCGGAAGCAGCTGATGGGTACCGGCAGTCCAAACGGCATGCAGCTCGGGTGGTTGCTAAGGCAAAAACTCAGGTATGGGAGGAGTTCGGAGAGGCCATGGAGAATGACTTCCGTACGGCTTCGAGGCAATTCTGGTCCACCATCCGGTGTCTAGGGGGGGGAAGCGGTACGCCACCAACACCATTTATAGTGGAGGTTGCGTGTTGCTGACCTCAACTCGGGATGTTGTGAGTCGGTGGGCAAAGTACTTTGAAAACCTCCTCAATCCCACTGGCACGTCTTCCACTGAAGAAGCGGAGCCTGGGGACTTTGGGTCGGGCTCTCCAATCTTTGGTGCTAAGGTCACAGAGGTGGTTAAAAAGCTCCTCGGTGGCAAGGCCCCAGGGGTGGATGAGATTCGCCCGGAATTCCTTAGGGTTCTGGATGTTGTGGGGTTGTATTGGCTTACGCGACTCTGCAATATCGCATGGACATCGGGGGCAGTTCCCTTGGATTGGCAGACTGGGGTGGTGGTTCCCCTATTCAAAAAGGGGGACCGTAGAGTGTGTTCCAACTATAGGGGGATCACACTCTTAAGCCTCCCTGGTAAGGTCTATTCAGGGGTTCTGGAGAGGAGGGTCCATCGGATAGTCGAACCTCGGATTCAGGAGGAGCAGTGTGGTTTTCGTCCTGGTCGTGGAACACTGGACCAGCTCTACACCCTCAACAGGGTCCTGGAGGGTGCGTGGGAGTTTGCCTAACCAGTTCAAGTTCAAATTCACTTTATTAGGTCCCCAAGGGGCAATTCCTCTACAACAGGTAGAGGTGGTGAGACAGCCAGTACATTCATACAGCTATAATATAAAACAGGATTAAAAGTACCATCAAAACAAAATATATAAAAACATTACTAAAAAGGTACAACATCTATCTATCTATCTTCGTTTAACGCCCGTTTTCCCGATTTCGGGGTGGGACGCTACATCTTTGTCGCAAGTTTTTGATGCCAGATTAGACGGTTAGTTTCGTCCAGTTCATTGAGGTTCAGCGCTTTCAGATCTTGTTGAATCGTTTGCGCCCAGGTCTTTTTCGGACGGCCTTTGGGACGGGTGCCAGGTGACTTAGAGGTTTTCAGTAGTAAGTATAGCACTGTTTTCACTTCATTTAACATGACCGAACCACCGCAAACGGTGTCGCCGGCATGCGTCCTTAATCGCACATAAGCCTGCTCGACGCAGGATTTCGGTCGATTGGATGTGATCTTTGAGACTAATGTGTTGCATCCATTGGAGCATTTTCATGTCGGTTCAGTGAAGTTGCTGTTCGAGTTTTGTTGTCATTGGCCATGTTTCTGCGCCATACAACAGCACGGGATGTATCACTGAGCCATAGAGTCTTGAACATAGGAGTAGTGGGATGTCGCGTCGCATCAGTATAGAAGCGAGTAGATGCCATTTATTCCACGCCACACATATACGTGCTCGAACGGCAGCTTCGGCTGTTCCAGTACAGTCCAACACATTCCCTAAATATTGAAATGACTTCACTGTTTCGACGCCAACAGCTCCAATTGTATTGTTGTGTTGTACTTGTTGTCGTGGATTGACTAAAAAGGTACAACATAATACTGTAAAAGCAAACTATTCATCCTTAAAAACATGAAGTTAGATTTCCAAGATAAAAATATGTAAAAGGAGATAAGTCTTTAAACCTAGTTTTTGTTTAAAAATCCAATAACTGAGGGGATGAAGGAGTTTTTTAATCTGTTTGTTCTACATTTAGGTAGGCCATATCTTCTGCCTGAAGGCAAGGCAGAAGATTGAACTGAGCAGTTTACATGTGTTTTGTGGACTTGGAGAAGGCATTTGACCGTGTCCCTCGGGGGGGCCCTGTGGGGGGTAGTCCGGGAGTATGGGGAACCAGGCCCTTTGATATGGGCTGTTAGGTCCCTGTACGACCGGTGTCAGAGCTTGGTCCATATTGTCGGCAGTAAGTCAGGCTCGTTTCCAGTGAGAGTTGGACTCCGACAAGGTTGCCCTTTGTCACCGATTCTGTTCATAACTTTTATGGACAGAATTTCTAGGCGCAGCCAAGGTGTTGAGAGGATCCGTTTTTGGTGGCCTTAGAATCTCTTCTCTGCTTTTTGCAGATGATGTGGTCCTATTGGCTTCATCAGAGTCAGTCAGAGTCAGAGAGTCTTTATTGTCATTTGCACCGCATGTGTTACATGTGATGAAAACGAGATTATGTACACAGGGTCCCAGTTACATCCTACATCAAAAAGTGAGAGGAAAAACATTAATAACATCTAGGATCTAACTATGGAGGAACATCAACTAGAAATACACTAAGCACTAATGTAATAGAAAAAACCAGTTCGTGATCTACAGCTTTTGCTAGAGCGGTTTGCAGCCGAGTGTGATGCGACCGGGATGAGGATCAGTTCCTCCAAATCTGAGGCCATGGTCTTGAGCCGGAAAAGGGTAGCATGCCCTCTCCGGGTTGGGGAGGAGGTCCTACCCCAAGTGGAGGAGTTTCTCGGGGTCTTGTTCACGAATGAGGGCAAACTGGAGCGTGAGATCGATAGGCGGATAGGTGCAGTGTCCGCTGTGAAGCGGGCGCTGTACCGGTCTGTCGTGGTGAAGAGAGAGCTGAGTCAAAAGGCAAAGCTCTCAATTTACCGATCGATCTACGTTCCCACCCTCATCTATGGTCATGAGCTTTGGGTTGTGACCGAAAGAACGAGATCTCTGATACAAGCGGCTGAAATGAGTTTTCTCCGCAGGGTGTCTGGACTCTCCCTTAGAGATAGGGTGAGAAGCTCAGTCATCCGGGAGGGACTCAGAGTAGAGCCGCTGCTTCTCCACATCGAGAGGAGCCAGTTGAGGTGGCTCGGGCATCTGGTTAGGATGCCTCCTGGACGCCTCCCTGGTGAGGTGTTCCGGGCATGTCCCACCGAGAGGAGACCCAGAGGAAGACCCAGGACACGCTGGAGGGACTATGTTTCTCGGCTGGCCTGGGAACTTCTTGGGATTCCCCCAGAGGAGCTGGCCCAAGTGGCTGCGGAGAGGGAAGTCTGGGCCTCCTTACTTAGGCTGCTACCCCCGCGACCCGATCTTGGATAAGCGGAAGAGAATGGATGGATGGATGGATGGATGGAACTACTGCTGTCGATCAAAAACAATATTGTATCAGTATTTTTGTTGATTTAAAAAAAAGCATTCGATTCTATTGATCACACCATTCTCATTGAAAAATTGAACAAATATGGTATTAGAGGACCAGCATTACAGTGGGTATCTAGCTATTTGAAAGATAGGAAACAGTTTGTACAGATAAATGATGTAAGATCTGACCTCTGTAATATCACATGTGGAGTTCCTCAAGGCTCTGTACTTGGACCAAAGCTATTTATTTTATATGTGAATGACTTAGTAAATGTGTCAGGACTCCTTAAATGTGTCCTTTTTGCAGATGATACCACATTTTTTTGTTTGGGTAAAGATATAGAACAGATGTTGGAGTTGATGAAGACAGAATTTGTCAAAATACAAACTTGGTTTAAACTTAATAAATTATCATTAAATCTATATAAAACTAATTACATGATATTCAGTAATAAAAAGAAAACTGTTGATGTTCCATTTAAAATTGAGGGTGTTGAGATTTGTAGAGTGAGTGAGGTGAAGTTTTTGGGTGTTATTGATGACAAACTGACATGGAAACGTCACATAAATTCTGTAAGAATAAAAATAGCTAAAATCTACTGTATTGCAGTACCGTACTCTACAAAGTCAGAGACTTATTAAATGATAAAGCTCTGTATTTGTTGTATAACACAATCCTTTTTCCACACTTAATATATTGTATTGATGTTTGAGGGGAAGCGTGCAAAACAATTACAAAGTCTATTTTTGTTTTACAGAAAAGAGCTGTAAGAATTATCACCAGAAAGCATTACTGTCATCCATCTAGTACATCCAGATGACCTGATTGAGAATTATCGGATTTGATACCTGGATTATTGAGCATGAACTTTCTCATCAATCAGTTATTTTATCAACTGAAGTTATTGAAGTTCCATGATTTGGTAGATTATAATATTTTATCAGTATTTTATCTCAAACCACTGCATTGACCTTTCTGCTCTAGCCCTGTCTGAAAAACAAAAAGTCACAAATCTGGGAGTGATAATGGATCCTTCCATGAAACTCAACAGCCATGTAAACATGATTGTTACATCCTGTTTTTTCCAGCTGAGGCGATTGTCTAAGCTGAAGCCCATATTATCCAAAAATAACCTGGAGACAGTAATTCACGCATTTATTACATCTAGGCTTGATTACTGCAATTCACTCCTGTTTGGTATCAGTCAGACCACCATTGCACGATTACAACTGGACCAGAACGCAGCAGCCCGATTTTTAACCAATACAGGCAAAAGAGAGCACATTACACCAGTCTTGGCCTCCCTGCACTGGCTACCGGTTCATCTTCGAATCCAGTTCAAAATTCTCCTGGATGTCTACAAATCGTTGAACAGTCTCGCCCCCACCTATCTCACTGATTTGCTACTGCTGTATGTCCCACCACATGCTTTGAGGTCAGCGGACCAGGTACTTTTAACAGTTCCAGGAACTCGTCTTAAATGCAGAGGTGACAGGGCCTTCTCTGTAACAGGCCCAAGACTCTGGAATGAGTTACCTCTGCTCGTCAGACAGGCCCCTCCCTCTCGGTTTTATAATCCCGTTTAAAGACCCATTACTATTCTGTTGCTTTCAACACCAGCGGATCCGTGTTTGGTCGTTTAATTTATTATCTGCATCGTTTTTATGTCTATTTTTTTGTACTTCATTGTGTGTGTTGCCTGTTGTTTGGTTGTGCAGCACTTTGGTTGGCCTTGTCGCTGTTTTAAGTGCTCTATAAATAAAATGGTATGGTATGGTAAAATCACTACGATCGATCATTATCCACCACTTCAATAGGTATCCATGATAATAATAATAATTCTTTATTCATTTCATATCCTAAAAAACAAATTATTTATATTTACAACAATTATATTTACAGCAATTTTTACAACAACAAAAAGAAAAGAAAAGAAAACCAATACAATGAAATGAAAGGAAGCAGAGAGAAGAAAATAATTATTATAATATCTGCCCCTTTTTCTCAATAAAATTCAAACAATAATATTCTTCAGTTAGTAAAACAATAAAACAAAAAATGAAATCCTTCTAGAACAACAATTTATATGAGTACACATTATACAGTTTCATATTTTTTTAGCAATCCAAACGTTAGCGGAGGAGTTAGCGGAGGGGGGCTGTGTGTTTACATCAACAACGCATGGTGTCTGGATGTTGCTGTGGTCTACAAACACTGCTCACCTTTAGTGGAGTTCATGACTATTAAATGCAAACCGTTCTATTTACCGAGGGAATTTACAGCTGTTATGATTGTTGCTGTATATATTCCTCCAAGCTCCAACAGCAAAGTTAGAGGTGAGGCCCTGAATGAACTATATCTGCACATCAGTGAGCAGCAAACAGCCCATCCTGATGCTTTTCTCATCACGGCTGGTGATTTCAACCAAGCAGATTTAAAGAGTGTATTTCCAAAAACATACAGAAACATAAACTTTGCAACAAGAGGAAACAACACACTGGACCAAGTTTACACCACCATGAAAAATGCCTACAGAGCCCTCCCCCTCCCCCACATTGGTGCTTCTGACCATATCTGTGTTATGCTAAAGCCAGCATACAGGCCACTGGTGAAAGTCACAAAACCAGTCCGCAAGCAGATACGAGTGTGGCCAGAGGGGTCTTCAGAGGCACTCCAGGACTGTTTTGACACCACAGATTGGGGTATGTTCAAAGAAGCTGCTACCACAAACAACAACTTATGTCTCCAGGAGTACTCAGACACTGTATGTTCATACATCACCAAGTGCATTGATGATGTAACTAACCTCAAGACCATCACTGTTCGGGCTAATCAGAAGCCATGGCTGACAGCTGAGGTTTACAGACTCCTGAGAGCCAGGAATGCTGCCTTCAAAGCGGGAGATCAGGTGGGCCTGAGGGCAGCCAGAAAGAACCTGGCCCGGGGCATCAGAAAGGCCAAGAAGCAGTATTCCAGGAAAATAGCTCACCGTTTCAAGGACAGCAAGGATACACGCAGTCTGTGGCAGGGAATACAGACCATCACAAACTACAAACCATCCCCCCAGACCTGTGACAGCTCAACCTCTACGCTGAATGAACTGAATGAGTTCTTTGCTCGGTTTGAGGCAAGTAACAGCACACCTGCACATAAACTCCCCCCCTCTCCTGATGGCCAGGTGCTGGCGCTGTCCTCAGACAGCGTAAGGCGATCATTTATCAAGATTAACGCCCGGAAGGCCTCTGGTCCTGACAACATACCTGGTCGTGTGCTGAAGGACTGTGCAGGGGAACTCGCAGCGGTCTTCACGGACATCTTTAACATCTCACTGAGCCAGGCCATCGTCCCCACCTGTTTCAAAGCCACCACCATCATCCCTGTCCCAAAGAAGGCAACGCCCGCATGCCTCAATGACTATCGCCCAGTAGCACTCACCCCCATCCTGATGAAGTGCTTTGAACGGCTAGTCATGAAAAGCATCACATCTGTCCTCCCTAACTCCCTGGATCCCTTCCAATTTGCATACCGACCTAATCGCTCAACCGACGATGCCATCTCCTCTGCCCTCCATACAGCTCTCACACATCTGGACACGAAGGACTCTTGTGTTAGAATGCTGTTCATCGACTTCAGCTCGGCATTCAACACCACCATCCCCAACAGCTCATCCTTAAAGCTGGGATCTGTGATTTCTGGAAAGCCCTGGCACTTAGAAAAATTTCCAGCAGGTGAAATCATTCTGCTCCCTCCCTCAGAGCCATATATGACTCAGAGGGAGGGAGACTGTCCGTTCTCTGGTGAACTTGGGTTCTGCAGCTCCGCCCCCTGCTGTGTGTGTGCTCGGAGGAGCGCTTCAATATTCTGTGATTATATGTTATAAAAACCTTTTAAAAATATAATAAAACCATAGAGCACTTGTCCAACATCACGAAATCAGCAGAGGTTCACGAAGCAACGTTTGGACATGATTTAATTCGCTCGTGATTTCCTCTTTCTGTCAGCGCAGGTTTGGAATGTCTGGAATGGAATGCTCCGCCTCCTCTACATGTCCGCTCGGAGCGCTGCAAAGTTCTGTGATTATATGATAATAAAACCTTTTAAAAATATAATAAAACCATAGAGCACTTGTCCAACATCACAAAATCCAGCAGAAATCAGCAGAGGTTCACGAAGCAACGTTTGGACATGATTTAATTCGCTCGTGAGTCGTGACAAATCCATTTCCTCATTCCTGTGAGTGGAGGATGAAGCGATCACTTGACTTTTTGCAAAAAAACTAAATAAAAGTCCAGCTCTGGGATGAAGAAGGGATATTTAATACATTTATGTCACATAAAAAACAGTCCTGCATCGCTTTGCAATCCTTTGAATGAGAACGAGCCGCGGCGCTGAGGCTGTGAGTGACAGGTGGGGGCGTGGGTTGGGGCGTGACAAACAACTCTGTTTTGATTGGCTGGTCATTGTCCTGGTCACTCTGTGTTTTCAGTGTTTTTATAAATGCTGATAGAGAAGCAAGGGGACTATAGTTTTTTTCAGAGATTACTTGGTCTATCATCAGTTTGTCAGTAGATAGTGACAGAGTGAAGAAATATGTTAAAAATATATTGTTTGAAAAGTTACAGACTACATTACAATCTTGCATACCCCAGCTTTAAACTGGACAGTCTGGGGTTGAACACCTCAATGTGTAACTGGCTGCTAGACTTCCTGACCGGGAGACCACAGACGGTACGGGTCGGGAGTAACGCATCTAGCACCATCACATTGAACACAGGGGCCCCACAAGGATGTGTGCTGAGCCCCCTTCTATTCACCCTGCTAACACACGACTGCACACCATCGTACAGCTCCAACCACTTCATCAAGTTTGCGGACGACACAACAGTGGTAGGTCTCATCAGCAACAACGATGAGACGGACTACAGGAACGAGGTGAGCCGCCTGGCCTTGTGGTGCGGACACAACAATCTCACTCTCAACGTGGAGAAGACAAAGGAGATTGTTGTGGACTTCAGGAAGAGGGATGCCCAACATGCCCCTCTGACCATCAACAGCACCGCAGTGGAGAGAGTAGACAGCACCAAGTTCCTGGGAGTGCACGTCTCAAAGGACCTGTCCTGGAGCAGGAACACTGCAGCACTGGCCAAGAAGGCTCACCAGCGTCTCTACTTTCTCCGCAAGCTGAAAAGGGCTGGAGCTTCAACCCCCATCATGTGCACCTTCTACAGAGGTGCCATAGAAAGTGTCCTGACCAGCTGCATCACGGTGTGGTTTGGTGCATGTACTGCATCCTGCCGCAAGAGCCTCCAGCGCATCGTGAGAGCAGCTGAGAAGATCGTCGGCACCTCCTTCCCCTCACTGCAGGACTTACACAGCAAACGCCTCACTCGGAAAGCCCTCTGCATGGCAGGTGATCCCACACACCCACTACACAGCCGCTTTAGACTGCTGCCATCAGGGAGGAGACTGAGGAGTCTCCAGGCTCGAACCAGCAGACTGAGAGACAGCTCTGTTCATCAGGCAGTCAGGATGCTAAACACTCTGCCTGCTCTGCCTCCCCTCCCATTTGAACTGCCTTAACACAAAAAACTTTCTCACACATTACCACTCAACACAAAGTTTTTAACACTGGACCCTGTGTCATCAAACGGGTTATTCACTAAACTCTCGGTCATGTGCTCATTCAGTTTGCACTACTTCTCATATTTGCACTAATGTTTGTATTACATTACTGCCTATAGTCATACTACTGTTTACATTCACTGTTTACATTTATTAATACTGTTTACATTTATTACTACTGTTTACATTTATTACTACTGTTTACATTTACACTACTTTTATATCTACACTACTGCTGATACATATACAGTATTCTCTGACTAGCCTTATTTAAGGATGCCCAATGTGCCTTATGTGCCTTACTGCATATGCCACTTTGCCTCTATACCAACATCAACTACCTCATACATATACTGTGTACATTAACTCATATGCTGCTTTGCCACTCTTTGCAAATGTCAATGCTAGAACCTTCAGTTTATTTTATAGATATACTTTTTATACTTTTTATACTACTATGCAAAAACTCAGGACAGTATTACACTTTTATTATTTCATTTTATGCTTATGTTCATTAAATGTTTAGTGTTTTAGTGTTGGTGTAAATTTTCATACTTTTATACTACTATGCAAAAACTCAGGACAGTGTTACACTTTTACTATTTTATGCTTATGTTTATTAAATGTTTCAGTGTTTTAGTGTTTAAATGGTTACTGTTGCACCGAGGGACTGAGAGAAACTCAATTTCAATCCTGTGTATGTCCTGTACATTTTGCAGTTCTGACAATAAAATTGACTTTGACTTTGACTTTTGACTTTGACTTGACTTATCACGCCCCCATGAAGACAAGACTGGTGTCTTTCTCGCGTTCAGCCCCTTGGTACACTGATGAGCTGCGCAAGATGAAGGCAACTGGCCGTGCTGTTGAGAGACGTGTAAAATCATCTGGTCTCTCTGTGCATAAGCAGGCATATAAAGAACATCAGAAAGCGTACGCCTATTCTCTTAAAGAAGCACGCTCCAAATATTATTCTAACATCATCAACACCTGCCCTGGAAACTCTAAACAGCTCTTCTCCACAATAACTCGTCTGCTTAATCCCATTAAACAAACTCTTGAGGACTCTGCTCAAAAATGCGACCTGTTTCTTTCGTCTTTTAAAACCAAAGTTGACACTATCAGATCTCAGCTCCACAACCTCCCTGTTCTCAGTGTGCCACCTACCCGTCTGCATTCTGGGACCCTAAACAGCTTTGACGAAGTTGTTCAGAGTGAGGTGGAGGCCATCATCAAGAAAATGAAGCCTTCATCCTGCGCCCTGGATCCTTTCCCCTCGTCTCTCATAAAAACCAATCACTCTGCAATAGGCCCACTAATCACTCAAATAATAAATCAGTCTCTACAATCTGGTCATGTTCCACTGCCTCTAAAAACTGCCATCATTAGGCCTCTTCTGAAAAAATCTAATTTGGATCCCGACATTTTTTCTAATTACCGCCCAATTTCACACCTCCCTTTTAATAATAATAATAATAATAATGAATTCAATTTATAACGCACTTTTCATTACTGAAAATCTCAAAGTGCTACACACATTGAATGCTACACACATTCATAAACCGGTAGCGGCAGACTACCATGCAAGGTGCTTTTCCAGACCTACCAGGAGCAACTCAGGGTTAAGTGTCTTGCCCAAGGACACAACGACACATGGCGTGGGAACCGGGACTCGAACCGCCAACTTTTGGATCGGGGGACGACTGCCATTACCACTACGCCCCGCCCCTTTTCTGTCTAAAGTGCTGGAATAAGTTGTTGCTGCTCAGCTGCAGGACAACCTTAAACAACACTCCCTGCATGAGAAGTTCCAGTCTGGATTCAGGGCAGCTCACAGTACTGAGACTGCATTGCTGAGAGTTACCAATGATGTCCTCATGGCTGCTGACACTGGCTCTCCCTCCATCCTTGTCCTCCTTGACCTCACTGCAGCCTTCGACACTGTGGACCATAGTATCCTCCTCCACCGTCTTCATGTGGAGGTCGGTCTCTGCGACACTGTCCTGGACTGGTTCAGATCTTTCCTCTCCAATAGGCTGGAATGTGTTAGTCTTGGCGGCGCCACGTCCCAGACAGTCTGTGTCTCCTGTGGTGTCCCTCAGGGGTCGGTTCTAGGGCTCCTGCTGTTTTCCCTTTACATGCTGCCTTAAGGTCAAATTATTAATCAGTTCAACATTTCTTTTCACTGCTATGCTGATGATACACAGCTTTACATCAGGACTGGAGCATCCTCATCTTCCACCTTGTCATCTCCATCTTCACTCACTGCCCTCTCTGCCTGCGTGGAGGCAATTAGGGCATGGATGAATCAGAACTTTCTTCAATTAAACTGCAAGACTGAGGCCATACTGATTGGCACCCCTCAACAGGTACAAACATCTCCTATAACAACACTTTCCTTTTCTGGGGCGGCCGTGGTGTAACGGTAATGGCAGTCTACCCCTGATCGGAAGGTTGGAGGTTCGAATCCCGCATCCACCCACCATGTGTCGTTGTGTCCCTGGGCAAGACAACCCCGAGTTGCTCCCAGTAGGTCTGGATGGTGCCTTGCAAGGCAGGCTACCACTACCGGTGTATGAATGTCTGAATGAATGGGTGGATGGCTGGTATTGTAAAGCGCTTTGGGGCTCCTCACAGGGGACTGGAAAGCGCTATATAAATAAGCTCCATTTACCATTTTCTGGACAAGACATCCCTCTCTCCACCTCTGTTACTAACCTTGGAAAAAAGGTAAGAGATTACAAAGGCAAGAACAAACAATGCCCCAAGGACCCATCTCTGCCTGATGCCCTCAATAAGTTTTATGCACGTTTTGAAGACCCAAACAGACCAGCTAGCACCAGACTCACCTCATCACCTGATGAAGAGCATCTCAGAGTGACCGCAGCAGAAGTGAGAGGCAGTCTCAGAAGGATCAACCCTCATAAAGCAACCAGACCAGACAACATCCCAGGGAAAGTTCTGAAGGAATGTGCGGACCAGCTCTGTGAGGTGCTGGCTGACATCTTCACCATCTCACTTGCACTGGAGTCAGTTTTTTTTTTTTCATTCAACCTTTATTTATACAGGCTAGCCTCGTTGAGTCACGGGGACTCATTTACAAGAGGGACCTGTCTCACTCACACCAAACAACCATCCACTCTCTCACTCACACCTAGGGTCAATTTAGAGTCACCAATCAGCCTAACAAGCATGTTTTTTGGTCTGTGGGAGGAAACCGGAGTACCCGGAGGAAACCCACGCATGCACGGGGAGAACATGCAAACTCCACCCAGAAAGGCCCCGGACCGGGATTTGAACCGGCAACCTTCTCGCTGAGAGGCAGCAGCTCTACCAGTTGTGCCACCGTGCTGCCCAGTTCCCACCTGCCTGAAGACTGCCACCATCATCCCAGTTCCAAAGAGCTCCACAGTGACTGGTCTGAATGACTATAGACCGGTGGCTCTCACCCCGATAGTCGCTAAATGTTTTGAGAAACTGGTCATGTCCCACATCAAGACAACCGTCAACATCAACGAGGACCCTCATCAATATGCATACCGCGAGAACCGATCAACAGAGGACGCCATCTCCTCTGTGGTCCACACTGCTCTCACCCACCTGGATCAGAAGGACTCATACGTGCGTCTGCTCTTTGTGGACTTCACATCTGCCTTCAACACCATGATCCCCCAAACTCTGATAGACAAACTATCCACACTTGGACTAAGCCCCTCCATTTGTAACTGGGTACTAGACTTCTTAACAAACAGACCACAGTCCGTGAAGATCCACAACTTCTCCTCCTCCACCATAACCCTCAGCACTGGCTCTCCTCAAGGATGTGTGCTGAGCCCTCTTCTGTTCACTCTGCTCACATATGATTGTACAGCCACACATCCAGGCTGTCATATTGTTAAGTTTGCAGATGATACAGCGGTGGTGGGATGCATCACAAACAATGATGAGTCCAGCTACAGACAGGAGGTGGAACATCTGGAGAGCTGGTGCAAAGAGAATAACCTTCACATGAATGTGAAGAAGACAAAGGAGATGATTGTGGACTTCAGAAGGAACAAACACACCCCACTGAACATAAGTGGATCTGCAGTGGAAGTGGTCTCCAGCTACAAATACTTGGGTGTACACATGAATGATAACCTCAGCTGGAGCAACAACACCACCAGCCTGATCAAGAAAGGTCATCAGAGACTCTACTTCCTCAGACGACTGAGACGAGCTGGTCTGAGCAGCCCAGTCCTCACCTCCTTCTACAGGTGTGCAGTGGAGAGCATCCTGTGCTCCAGCATCAACGTGTGGCATGGAGGCTGCACAGTTGCAGAAAGAAAAGCTCTACAGAGAGTGGTGAAGGCTGCACAGAAGTCTGTTGGAGTCAGTCTCCCCACCATCACAGACATTTACACCTCCAGATGCAGGAAAAGAGCCACCTGCATCATGAAAGACCTCACTCACCCAGCACACTCACTCTTTGCCCCACTCCCCTCAGGACGGAGGTTGAGGAGCATCAAATGTAGAACCACTAGACTGAGGAACAGCTTCTACCCTGAGGCTGTTAGACTCATGAATAAATAAACAACAAGAATAAACACTGCAAAATATCACATCATGCTGATGCTGATCTGTTTTCTTGTTGCTGTGTTCATCTGTGACCATCTGCTCATACAGACTCGTGTTCGTGCTGCTGTTTATAATGATGTTTTTCTACTACATTAGGGCTTAGTGTATTACTAGTTGATGTTTTTCTTAGTTAATCCTAGATGTTATTACTGTTTTTCTCTTGCATTTGTTGTTGGATGTAACTGGGACCCTGTGTACATAATCTCGTTTTCATCACATGTACCACATGCGGTGCAAATGACAATAAAGACTCTCTGACTCTTGATAAAAATGGACTCCAATCTTACATTTGAAAATCACATTAAGCTTCTGTTTAAAACTTGCTTCTTCCATCTTCGAAACATCTCCAGACTTCGCCCATCCCTAACTTTTCCCGATGCTGAGAAGCTCGTCCATGCTTTTGTCTCCTCCAGGCTCGACTACTGCAACTCCCTGTTTATTGGAATCCCTGGCAAAAACCTTCAGAAACTTCAATATATTCAAAACAGTGCAGCAAGGATCTTGTTGAGAGTTCGTAAATTTGAACATATTACGCCCATTCTCCATAACCTTCATTGGCTTCCTGTCACCTACAGAATTCAGTACAAAACTGCTCTCATTACACATCAATGCTTACATGGAGCTTCACCAGATTATCTGAAGGATATTCTTATTCCATACTCATCCACCCGGTCGCTGCGGTCACAGAACAGTAATCTCCTTCACATTCCGAGAACCAAATTAAGGACCATGGGAGACCGGGCTTTCAGTGTGGCTGCCCCCCGCCTGTGGAACTCTCTTCCTGACTGTCTGAGAGCCCCACAGTCTGTGGTTGACTTTAAGAGCGGCTTGAAGACCTTTCTTTTCAACCGAGCATACTCTACCTCCTCATGATTCTACTTTTGATCTTAGTTGATACTGTTATTGATTTTACTTGTTTTATTACTTGTTTTATTGACATTTAATTCTGTTGCACCTTGTAGCACTTTGAGATTTTCATTAATGAAAAGTGCGTTATAAATTGAATTCATTATTATTATTATTATTATTATCAATTTCTTAAACATGTACATTGACTTGGCACTTTTAATATCATTTCCCAGATTATTCCACAATCTCACTCCTTGTATCGAGGTACATCGTTCTTTCAAACTGGTTCTAAATTTAGTTGTTATGAACATCTCGTTCCCCTTAAGCTAGATTCATACTTGACGCGTCGCGCAGCGCGCG
>JBBPBX010043878.1:5110-27718 GCA_038048925.1 Garcialebias charrua
GTAACTTACCATTAGGATTTTTACACTGTTCCAAACATAAAAGTCGTCTTCCGGAACCTGATTTTCCATGTTGTGCTTGTCCTGGTTTTTCGACTGATCCATTGTTGGAACCTGAATGTTCATTTTGTGCTTGTTCTGGCTTTTCGCCTGATCCATTGTTACATGTTGAATTTCCACCTGAAGAATTTTGTTTTGTACATATTGTAGATCCTTTGCATGCAAACCACAGTACCAGCCACACAAATACCCACCATTTCATCCTGCAAATTGAGAAAATCGTTTAAGCTACAAAAGCTGTGAGTTTTATGTTCAGATTCAGATTCAGATTCTGTTTATTATCGCCATTGTCAATGAACAGGATTCACAGACTAGGAATTTGCTTTGGCATAACGGTGCATAAAATATAGAAACATAAAACATAAAAAACATAAACCATAAAAACATCAATACAATCAATACAATATTCAGTGAACAAAACCTACTAAGAAACAGTGCAATTAGAGTGGTGCAATCAAAATACAGTGATACAGTGATTCCCAATCAAAATACAAAATACAGCGACCAAGGCAAGTTATGGGGTAACATGGTTATGAGTGTTCAAAAGTCTGACAGCAGAGGGGAAGAAACTGTTTTTATGGCGGGAGGTTCTGGTCCCAATTGACCGAAGCCTCCTGCCTGAGGGGAGTGGTTCGAACAGACCGTATGCAGGGTGAGAAGGGTCAGCTGTGATCCGACCTGCTCGCCTCACAGTCCTGGAGACGTACAGGTCATGGAGAGATGGGAGACTACAGCCGATTACCTTCTCAGCAGAGCGCACAATGCGCTGCAGTCTGTGTCTGTCCCTGACAGTGGCCCCGGCGTACCACACTGTGATGGACGCGCTGAGGATGGACTCGATGATGGCCGTGTAGAACTGCACCATCAGCTTGGCCGGCAGCTTGGCCTTCCTCAGCTGTCGCAGGAAGTACATCCTCTGCTGAGCCTTTTTGATGAGGGAGCTGATGGTTGGCTCCCACTTGAGGTCCTGGGTGATGGTGGTGCCGAGGAACCGGTAGCAGTCCCCAATGATGATGGGGGTGTTGTTAAAGGTGATGGGGGGCAGAGGGGCTCTGTCTTTCCTGAAGTCCACAATCATCTCCACTGTCTTCTGGGCGTTGAGCTCCAGGTTGTTGTTGCTGCACCAGGTCACCAGCCGGCCCACCTCTCTCCTGTACGCAGACTCATCATCATCCGAGATGAGCCCGATGAGGGTGGTGTCGTCCGCAAACTTAATAAGTTTTACGGAGTCATGGTTGGAGGTGCAGCAGTTGGTGTACAGGGAGAAGAGCAGAGGGGAAAGAACACAGCCTTGTGGTGAACCTGTGCTTATGGTCTGAGTGTCCGAGACAGCTTTCCCCAGCCGCACGCGCTGACTCCGGTCTGTCAGGAAGTCAGTGATCCACCTGCAGGTGGCGTCAGGTACACCGAGCAGAGAGAGCTTGTCTTGGAGCAAAGCAGGAAGGATGGTGTTGAATGCAGAGCTGAAGTCCACAAACAGGATCCTAGCATAGGTTCCTGGGGAGTCCAGATGCTGCAGGATGGAGTGGAGGGCCAGGTTTATGGCGTCATCTACAGACCTGTTAGCTCTGTAGGCGAACTGCAGAGGGTCCAGGAGGGGATTGCTGATAGACTTGAGGTGGGATAAAACCAGACGTTCAAAGGTTTTCATGACTACAGATGTGAGAGCCACAGGTCTGTAGTCGTTTAGTCCTGTGATGCGTGGCTTCTTGGGGACAGGGACGATGATGGAGGACTTGAAACAGGCTGGGACATGACATGACTCCAGGGAAGAGTTGAAGATTTCTGTAAATACAGGTGCTAACTCATTAGCACACTTCCTCAGGGTGGAAGGAGTCACATGATCAGGGCCTGCAGATTTGTGTGTGTTCAACCTTTTGAAAAGCCTGTTCACCTCCCCCTCTGTAGCTGTGAAAGCAGGGGGTGGGGGGATCTCCAAGGTGGTTAAACACTGAGTGGTGTGGGGGGTAGAGGAATGTGAGTCCTTTGTTTCGAAGCGTGAATAGAAGTTGTTGAGGTCATTAGCCAGTTTGATGTCATCTGTGGAGTGAGGCGATCTGGGCTTATAATTTGTGATCTCTTTCAAGCCCCTCCAAACTGTGGCAGAGTCATTTGCAGAGAATTGCTCCTCCAGGCGTTTGTTGTACCTGGATTTAGCCTTTGACACCTCCCTGCTAAATCCATACTTTGCAAGTCTGTAGCCCTCTTTATCTCCCTCCCTGAAAGCAGCCTCCTTCTGCTGACGGAGCCGTCTGAGTTTGGGTGTGAACCAGGGTTTATCATTATTGAAAATGACTCTGGTTCGTGATGGGATGATGCTTTCCTCACAGAAATGTATATATGACGTCACAGTGTCCGTGTACTCATCTTTATGTTCATTCATAGAGTGGGTTTGCATACAATGTGCCACAGATCCTTTTCTGATTTTCTTAAATTCAGCTTACCTTTGACACACTGACTTTAATTCTGTCAAGTTTTCCCTTAATCAGATAATAATACAAAACTGTCAAAACTTTAGGCAGCAATCATTATTTGAGCTTAATAACCTTTTAATTTAATTTTTTACTAATAACAAAGCACATCTACATTCTCTTTTTGTTTCAAACCATTACATTTAAAATAAAATCTGTGTCTCTACTTAGTGCTAATGCATTACAGTATATACCTGTGTGTGTGTGTGTGTGTGTGTATGTGTGTGTGCGTGCGTGCGTGCGTGCGTGCGTGCGTGCGTGCGTACGTGCGTGTGTGCGTGTGTGTGTGTATACATTTTAATATGATCAGCATATTGAGACATTAATTACTTATTAACAATAAAGTGGCAAATGCTGGAAGAAAAAAACAAATAATATCTGTTTTGATCATCTTTTTATATTCGTTTTGATATTTTTTATTTATAATTTAAAAATAACTTTATTTTCAAAGTAATGACTTCTATTTATTCATTTGTAACATTTGCATTTTGGAATCCTAAATTACTTTACACTTTTATCAACAGCTCCATGAAGAGCTTTGTAAGAATTTGTAACCTTGTGTTTTGGCCTTCACAGATAACTTGTGTCTATCAATGTGGATATGATGGAGACAGTGAACCAACATGAGCAAAATGACAAATGGATATCATTTAAAAAAAACTTGTATTGCAACACTTCACCAGCTTACTTTTCTTTTTAAACCAATAAGAAGGTGAATTAAGTTGTTCTGGTGTCCTATACAGCCCATCTTAGTAAAATGCTGTTTTTTATATTTTTTATATATTGGTGTTCAGACAGGACATTAGGTCATTTGACTAAAATATATGGCAGCACGGTGGAACAACTGGTAGAGCTGATGCCTCTCAGTGAGCAGGGGCCTCATGTACAAAGACTTGCGTGGATTTCTTACTGAAAAGTGCCGCACGGTCAAATCCAGAAATCTGCGTATGCACAAAAAAATCCAGATGTATCAAACTGTGCATACGCCGGTATCCACGCACATTCCTTTTGTACATCACAATCAACGTGGAATTGAGCGCACATGAGAGAGTGGCCGACTCCGCCTTTGACACGCCTCCATATAAATATGCAAATTCATTTAAATATGCCCTGCACGTTAGGAATGTCGTCTTTGCTCTATTGCAAATCATGTCGAAACGTGGAAAAAAGAGTAACTTCACGGACTGTGAACTGGAGACACTTCTGAGTGACGCAGAGAGGCACAGAAAAAGGTTTTGTTTGGCACGCTCAGCGCACAACAAACCGTCCACTTTTAAATGAAGTTGACCCAGCTGTTTTAACATGCATTGATAGATCAGTGGTTAGCGTGCCCGCCTTTCGTCCCATACCTCATGAGTTTGAATCCCGCATGGTACAATGTTTTTTTTTTTAAATTCATTCCAGATTTAAAGAACACAAGAAAACTATTTAGAATGAACAACATGAAATGAAACAATACATGAAATGAAGGCAAAAGAGGATTTCTTGTGGTTTTTTTTTAAATAGTTTTCTTGTGTTCTTTAAATCTGGAATGAATTAAAAATAAAGACAAACGTTGTTTTCATTTAAATATACCCTGCAACAGAGGAATGTCGTCTTGTCCCATCATGCATCACGTTCTTCAACTGCTAAAACAGCTAAAAATGAACAAAAAACAAGAATTTAAGCTGTGCAGAACTATTCAGTCTTTCTGTTTTTTATATTTTTTGCAGGTTGTATTCTGATTGCGTCCATGTGGATGTAATAATTGTTCATCATGTGTGTTTGGGTGGAAATAATCATTATTACCCCATCATGAACAGTTTCCAGAATCACCTGTAGGTGTCGCCAAAGGAACACAAACCACAGAAACGTGCGTACGCCTGCACTGGAGCTGGCTTGGTGGTGCGGACATATCCACGTTCAGTTCTGTTTTGATACATACGGAGTTTTGCATGGATAGTGACGTACGCACAGATTTTGTGCCTACGCACAGTTGATACATGAGGCCCCAGGTCCCTGGTTCAAATCCCAGGCCGGGGGCCTTTCTGGGAGCCTTTCTGGGTGGAGTTTGCATGTTCTCTCCATGCATGTGTAGGTTTTCTCCGGATACTCCAGTTTCCTTCTCACAGATCAAAAACATGCATGGTAGGCTGATTGGTAACTCTGAATTGACCCTATGTGTGAGTGAGAGAGTGAATGATTGTTGTCTTGTTTGTCTCGATGGGTCCCTGTGATGGACTTGCAACCTGTCCAAGCACTGCCTGGAGGGGTACACCCTGGACTCCAGGGTGTACCCCGCCCCTTGCACAGTGATTGCTGGACATGGGCACCGGCAACCCCGTGACCCAAAATGGGAGAAGCCGGTAAAAGAAAATGGATAGATGGACTAAAATATAGCGATTAAGACCTAAAAGCATAGTTCACTTTTTCACTAAAGACATGAACTATTCAAAACCTTTTTAAATTGGTAGGAAACAGAAACGGGAATATTATAGTCAACTATTACATAAATGCAATGGAGATATGAGGGCAACATGGCACGTAATCAACAATGTATTAAGCAAACATAAGGGTAATATGGGATTGCCACGACATTTTATACAAAACAATGTGGAAATTTATGATGATACGGAAATTGTAAATGGATTTAATAATTACTTTGCAAATGTGAGATCAAATCTTGCAATGTCAATTCCTAAAGTGGATAAAAATATGAATTATTTGATCAGCGGTTGTGCAAATAGTATGTTTCTGATTGGAACTAGTAAGGAAGAAATGATAAAGGTAGTGGGACAATTTGCTGATAAAAGATCCAAAGATTGTGAAGGAATGGATATGAAGGTTATGAAAGAGATAATAAGTTGTGTTATAGAGCCATTTACATATATCTGTAATCTATCATTTTCTAAAGGTATATTCCCTGAATGAATGAAAATTGCTAATGTAGGATATATGCGGGGGTCAATATTAAACTGACACACTTTATATATCTTAATTACTTATTCAGATTGAATAGTAATTTCACGGATTCTTTTCTTTTTCAGTTTACCCAATATTTCTGTGATCTTTATGATAGATAGATAAATAAACCATAAAGCCATTAAGTGACAGAGACGTTGATTTTAGTTGGTATGCCAGGAGACACTACCATTTATTTAAAATAAATCAACTAAAATTAACACCATTACACTTGATTGATAGATTCTCACTTTCTTGCAATTTAACACATCAGCACAGTTAAATTACAACACAACAGACATAAATACGGATGTCAATATACTTAGTCTGTGGCTCTTAGCTTAAAATGTAGTTACCAGCTTAAATTGAGAGGGATAAGGAAATAGGAGGAAAGATGGAGAGATGGTTTACAGGAAATTGTCTCGAGCATGTTACCAGAAGTGACACTCCCCAACAGATTTCTGCTGAATCCCAGGTACGTTTGTAAACACTGACTCGTTACCTTTAAGACGACCAGTCTGGTAAAGAGATGGCACCAGCCTTTCAGATGCACAGAGTCCTTCAGGCCCAGTACGTCCGAACTGGTTGTTTACTTTCCAACGTCTCTTGGATCATCAGAAAATGTGTCGGCTCCTGGTTGACTTCAAGGCAAGACATTTCTCAAAGAAAGTTCATTAAGAACTTGGAGCTCTTTAGCTCTATTGAATTTATGGAGGCATCCATGAATTCTTGCTGAATAAGCCAGTCTTTGGCGTATGACTGCAGCTTAAATCAGCTTCTAAAGAAGGGACATGATAGTTCTTGCTGTCCGATCCAACTCTGAAGCGTTCCGGGAAGCAAAACGCTTTTACTAAAAATGTTGAGATTAGAACACAGTTTCCTCATTGGTCCGTGGGCCAAGCGAGGAGAGAAAAAGAGTGAAGCGAAACTTCAAGGTTGACCGAAAGTCTGTTTACATAACAAAGAGGAATGTTTGGGAAAGTGTCTGAAAGTGAAGAGACATCTCGACGCTTAGTCCGAGATTTAGCTGAACTCAACAAAAACAACTTCTGAGCAAGTCAATTTGACACATTATTCAACTTTGCCATAGTTCTTTGAATAGACAGGGGCAGAATATACCAGCATATTAATGATCATTCACATTAAAGAATAACACAGCATAATAGCACATATCATGAAAATGACAAAATGTTATTCTTTTGATTACATTAGAATAAAATTAAAGAAGCCACTAGTCTCTTTTGGTGACTATGTTCTCAGATTACAACTAATGGAATAATTTGTAGTAAATGTCTGTTCACTGAAAGGTCAGTAAAGGTCATCACTGGAACAGTTCAAAAAGACTTCAGTTTGACCCTGGGTAGGTCCACTACACTAAGGTGATTCCAATTTTTAATAATGTTGAGAAATCTTTATTCAATTATTATAGGCCTGTATCGCTGTTGCCACAGTTCTCCAAAATTCTTGAAAAATTATTTGTGTCCAGACTGGACAATTTTATTGATAAACATAATATCTTGAGTAGTGATCAGTATGGATTCAGATCGAATAATTCAACATGTCTGGCTCTTATGGACTTGATGGAACAGGTTACTACAGCGATAGATGATAAGAAATATTGTGTTAGTCTATTTGTTGATTTAAAAAAGGCTTTTGACACCATTGATCATACTATTTTGATTGAAAAATTGAAACAATATGGTATTAGAGGTCAAGCCATACAGTGGATATCTAGTTACTTAAAAGACAGAAAACAGTTTGTACAGATCGAAGATATTAGATCTCATCTATACAATGTGTCATGTGGAGTAGCGCAGGGTTCAGTTCTTGGGCCTAAGCTGTTCATATTGTATGTAAACGATTTAGTTAAGGTGTCTAATATCCTCAAGTGTGTTTTATTTGCAGACGATACTACTTCCCTTTGTTCTGGTAAAGACCTGATTCACATGTTCAAATTAATGAGGATAGAGTTAGCAAAAATTCAAACTTGGTTTAAATTAAATAAATTATCATTGGACATTGAAAAAACTAACTACAGTATATGATATTTGGTTAAAAAAAAAGCCAACTGTAGATTTTCTTTTCAAAATTGATGGTGTGGAGATACGTAGAGTGAGTGAAGTAAAGTTCTTGGGAGTGATTATTGATGATAAATTGACATGGAAAAACATATTAAAGGTGGGGTATGTAACATTGTAATGTAGTCTGTAACTTTTCAAACAATATATTTTTAACATATTTCTTCACTCTGTCACGATCTACTGACAGACTGATGTTAGACAAAGTAATCTCTGAAAAAAACTAATGTCCCCTTGCTTCTCTATCAGCATTTATAAAAACACTAGCCTGGCCCTGGCCTTCCTGCAAAGCTCCGCTCAATTCTCATTTCCCTTCACTGCACAGTCTGGGACTTCTCCCATCCACAACCATTTCTCCGGTAGATTTTCGTTCGGACCAATCAGAGAACAGAAGGGGCGGAGTTTTGAACGACGTCGACTGACGTCGTCATTCAAAATGGCTGCCGCCACGAAGGAATTTTCATCAAAACAAGGTAAAAAACTATTATTTCTCTGCTGATAAAAAATATATTTCTTAGCTGACGTTATATCAGAAGTGTTCCTGAGCTTAACAGTTCCTAAATCAATTCACGAAATGGTCAAATCTGCTGGATTTAAATAGTTTCGGTTTGATATTTTCCAAACAGCCTCGGGTGCGCTACGAAAATAAATGATAAAAAATCGAATTTTATCTCAAATGTTTCATCTAGGCCAACAGTCAGTAAATTAAAGACATATAATTACACACTGGTGGCAGAAAAAATATCCACCGAGTGGTTTCTGAGCAATTTATCTGATAGCCTGGACCTCGCCAGGCTAAACTAACAAAACTCCGCCTTCTGTTCTCTGATTGGTCCATTCAAAAATCTCCAGGAGAAATCGTTGTCTATGGGAGGAATGCCAGACCCTAGTCCAAAGCGAAGTGAAGGACATGGGTCTGGTTCCAACCAGGCTATAAAAACACTGAAAAAACAGAGTGACCCGGACACTGACCAGCCAATAAAAACAGAGTTGTTTGTCACGCCCCAACCCACGCCCCCGCCTGTCACAGCCTCAGCGCCGCGGCTCGTTCTCATTCAAAGGATTGCAAAGCGATGCAGGACTGTTTTTTATGTGACACAAATGTATTAAATATCCCTTCTTCATCCCAGAGCTGGACTTTTATTTAGTTTTTTTGCCAAAAGTCAAGTGATCGCTTCATCCTCCACTCACAGGAATGAGGAAATGGATTTGTCACGACTCACGAGCGAATTAAATCATGTCCAAATTGGCTGGTGATGCTCTGCTGATTACAGGGTCTTTTTGTGTTGTTGGACGAGTGATTCATGGTTTTATTATATTTTTTAAACAGTTATATTATCATATAAACACAGAACTTCGCAGCGCAGAGACAGGACATGGAGTGGGGGCGGAGCATTCCAGACATTCCAAACCTGCGCTGACAGAAAGAGGAAATCACGAGCGAATTAAATCATGTCCAACGTTGCTTCGTGAACCTCTGCTGATTTCTGCTGGTTTTTGTGTTGTTGGACAAGTGCTCCATGGTTTTATAATATTTTTAAAAGGTTTTATTAACATATAATCACAGAACTTTGCAGCGCAGACAGGACATGTAGTGGAGGCGGAGCATTCCAAACCTGCACTGACAGAAAGAGGAAGTCACGAGCGAATTGAATCATGTCCAACGTTGCTTCGTGAAGCTCTGATGATTTCTGCTGGGTTTTGTGTTGTTGGACAAGTGCTCTATGGTTTTATTATATTTTTAAAAGGTTTTTATAACATATAATCACAGAATATTGAAGCGCTCCGAGCAGACACACAGCAGGGGGCGGAGCAGAACTAAAATTCAGCAGAAGCACGGACTGTGGCTCCCCCTCTGAGCCATATATAGCTCTGAGGGGGAGGTAGCAGAATGCTTTTCTGCGCTGAAAATATTTCTAAGTCCCAGAGTGTTCAAGAAATCACATACCCCACCTTTAATGTTGTAAGAACTAAAATCTCTAAATCTATGGCAGTGCTATATAAAGTATGGGAATTTTTGACTGACAAGGCGTTGTGTTTGCTGTACAATACGATTGTTGTGCCACATTTGATTTATTGTGTTGGTATCTGGGGTACAGCTTGTAAAACAGCAACCAAGCCTATTTTTATTTTACAAAAAGAGTTATAAGAGTGATCTGAAGAAAGCATTATCATCATCCTTCAAGTATTTTGTTTTATCAACTGAAAATTCTTAAGTTTTTTGATTTGGTGGATTACAATGTTCTATTGCTGATGTACAGGGCTCAGAATCAAAATTTACCGTCAAATATACAAGTGAATTTTGTTAAAAGGAATAGTTGTTATAATGTAAAGGGAACAGATATTTGTGTAAAGAAGAGGTATAGAACAAGTATAAAGGGTAGGTCTACGTTAATGAGGGGAATTAGTTTATGGAATAGTTTGGATGATGATGTAAAAAAGGAGAAATCGTTAGTTGTATTCAAGAAAAAGATAAAGAATGTTGTGCTGACAAGATATGTATAAGTTTTGCTGATATTAAGAAATTATACTGAAAAATTGTGATAATTTTGTGGTTTGTTGTATTATGTATTTTTTGAATTGATTGTTTTGATTTGATATTGTTATGAAGGGGCAGAAATGATGAGAATGTATTCTTCTTCTGCTGCCTTTCATTTTATAGTTATTTTATTTAATTATTTTGAATATGTATGTTTTAATTGAAACTAAATGAATGAATAAACAAACAAACAAACAAAAACAAAATTGGTGCAATGCCCCCCAAAAAATCAAATTAAAATAAATTGTCAACATATTAATGACTAACATATTAAAAAAATGTATTTAATACACAAATGTGGAAAATTTATCATTGTTTAAGCGATACCTAGAAGCCAAACTCCATTCATCTTCTTCATTGGATGTTATTTATTGTCTGTGTGATTTTACAATTTATCTATGCAAAATACACAATTCTATAGAGCTTTTAGCATTTGCATTTAGAACCAAAGCACCCTAATACACAAAATGACACTAAAAGGGAGACATTTTGTCACATGGTCTGTAAAACCATCTACAGTATATCACTCTGCTCAACAGATGGTTGTTAGACACGTACAGCTCGTACAGATTCTGGATAGAAGAAAAAAGACACTGCATTTAAACCTCCATTTTATTTCATTTTATGTATTTATTTAGTTAAATAGCAGGTTCTTTTTAAGTGTCACATAAGGATCAATTAAAATTTGTTATTTAACATAAGTAAAAATTCAAATGATTAATTTAGATGATGTTAAACAGAGGATAATCTAACTTACCTCTCCATGTTGTTGAGGTCTTGTAAAAAGAGAACAAAGTACACCTGGTGTGACAGCAGAACAAATGTCAGTGAGTACAGTCTTTTCAACTAAATAGCTTCAAGGGAAGTGTTTTTCAAAAAGAATATGTAAATTAAATTTCAAGAGAGAAAAGAGGAAGCAACAGATATATAATTACACAGGCTCCTATTTTGTAAAAAACATGTATTCAGTCGAGACAGTGCTGGATTCATTCGGTTATCTGTAAGTGATCAGTTTAGCTTCATTTGAACAATTTACTTCACCTTATGGAGTGAAAAGAGTTAACATGTTCTTTGTGGAGCTACTGGTAGTGTGCACAAATTTACATCACACAGGAAAATCTTGAAATGCATTGCATGTGGTGCCATCAATATGTTTGATTTCACCAGTTTCTTGAAAGAAATGCATTTTTCTGTCTGGCCACTTTAAGAGAAACATCTTTGATTTCATAATCATCAATTCAAACTACATTATGTGATTAAAAATGACTAAACTCTAACTTTTGACTAAATGAATGTGTGTAAAAGTATGTTTCATGCTTTAACCATCTGCAGGCTTAGTGCCTCTTCTACCTAAAGTAAAAATGAGCAGTGCACCAACATCCTCCATCACTGAAGTATTTGAATAGTGAATGTGAGTAGTTTTTTAATATATGTAGTTTTAATTTCTTTTTTGTTGTCCAAGGAGGCATATAGTGACAGATCCTGACAAGTGGCAGGAGAAAATGTATCCACCACCAGGTACAATGGCAGAGCCAGGGAAAAGTCAACGCCTTGACCACCAGAAAATATGTTTTGGCTAACCCAAGGGCCACCACAATCGTTTGACAAAACTATACTTTTAAGCAACATAAAAACTAGAAAACATAGTTTTCTCAAATGATGGGGTGGCCAGTGTACATACCTGTATATGTTTATATATATGGCCATGGCCCTCCTAGATTCCACACACCAAATTGGAAGTTGGCAGCTCACTTATTTTTCAAGTTATCATGTTCACAACATTCATGGATGAACATATGTCTTTTCCAATTTTCCCTTGTTGCTCCACGATGGGGGACAACAATAAAAATGGACTTGACTACACGTCAAAAGAATAGACAGAAAAAGAAAAATGAAACACACAAAGGAGAACTGAGTGCATTTTTATATAACCATCCAATAATCACATTATTTAAATATGTAACTGATTCTACAAATGGTTGGAAATAGTTATGTGTAGTACTGCAATGTTTAGAAATATTGTCTTTGGCAACACTGTTCATAGAGCAGTGGTCTGCAGCCTGCGGCTATGGGGCCAAATGCGACTCTTTGGTCCTTGGTCTACTGCTCCTGTCAGGATTGACATTAGAGGCAGGTACAAATCCAGTTGTGCAGGTAGGGACTCAGACTCAGAGGTATACACAAATAAATAATTGAATAATAATAAATCAGAGAGCTGGCAGGGCAGCAAAAATTTACATTAAACAGAACCATCAGGACGGGACCAAGACAGGAACAGGACAAGACTAGGCAGTACCTAACGACGACGCGACAAAGGACAGACTGGCTGACAGAGTGTATATATACACACAGACAAGACAGGAAGTACTACTTCAGTTTGCACTACTTCTCATATTTGCACTAATGTTTGTATTACATTACTGCCTATAGCCATATTACTGTTTACATTCACTGTTTACATTTATTAATACGGTTTACATTTATTACTACTGCTTTACATTTATTACTACTGTTTACATTTACACTACTTTTATCTACACTACTGCTGATACATATACAGCATTCTCTGACTAGCCTTATCTAAGGATGCCAAATGTGCCTTATGTGCCTTACTGCATATGCCACTTTGCCTATATACCAACATCAACTACCTCATACATATACTGTGTACATTAACTCATATGCTGCTGTGCCACTCTTTGCAAATGTCAATGCTAGAACCTTCAGTTTATTTTATAGATATACTTTTTATACTTTTTATACTACTATGCAAAAACTCAGGACAGTATTACACTTTTATTATTTCATTTTATGCTTATGTTCATTGGGTGTTTGGTGTTTTAGGGGTGTTTGGTGTGTAGTGGGCATGATCGTGCCCGCTCTGATACACCTTTGCATTTTTGAACTGTTCCAGAGATGACCTTTACTGACCTCTCAGTAAAACAAGACATTTACTACAAATTATTCCATTAGTTGTAATCTGAGAACATAGTCACCAAAAGAGACTATTGGCTTCTTTAATTTTATTCTAATGTAATCAAAAGAATAACATTTTGTCATTTTCATGGTCACATATGCTATAAGCTGTGTTATTCTGTAAAGTGAAACTGTGTCACTTCTGCACATCACTGTGTCCACTGCTGTGTGAAAGTTGAAGACTCGGGTCAGAGAGACCCGGCCGTTTTCTTTAGCAATGAAGAAGACAGTTAATCTGTTGTTTTCATGAGAATGACTCCAGTACTCTCTGTTTTCCTAAACATTTTCACTCTGCTCTGATTTCACCTTGAATCGTTATAACAAGTGAACTGCTCGACTGGCTCTTTTGGACCAATGGGGAAGTGACAATTCCTCTCATCTCAGATCTTCTACTAAGGTTCTAAGCTTTTGCTGGAACGTTGAGTTTTGCTGGGAACTTCAAGACATTGAGGTCGTCCCAAAGAGCTGGATGGACGTCAGTCACACGCTAAGGACACATCATCCAGTTAAGGACTAATAACATGCTGTTATGAGTCCACTTCGAACCGAGCGTACAAGCTCAGAACTTTGAATTAAATTCCTTTCTGGAATAAGTTATCTTGAGCCAAAAAACCACGACTGCCACGGCTTCTGCCGACGAAAGCAAATATCACCGACACTGACAAGGTAAACACGTGTGGAGTCCAGCTTGGACTTGCGGGACCGACGACTCGTCAGTCCAAGGCTGATCACAGCTCTTTACCAGAACCGAGGCGGACGTCTTAAGGTAAAGGAGCGGCTGTTTGCTTACTGGAGGTGTGATGATATCTTAGCTGGACGCGTATGGAAGAGTGTCATCTGGTTTTATAAATGCAGGATAAACTTCCCTCTTAAATCTCTCCAACCTCTTTTATTCCTCCTATTTCTTTTCCTCTCAATTTAAGCTGGAAACTATATTAAAGGGGACCACAGATGCAAAATTCACTTTTTAATGTTTTTGTACTCAACTTTGGGTATTTACTTCATAAAAAAACAGTCCTAAGGCCAAAAAAATGCACCCAGTGGTTTATTTACTATAAGTATATTTATTTATCTTAGATAGAAACGCGCCGATTGCACTTCCTGCGGTTTGTTACGTCACAAACCGCAGCCACAACCCACAGCCACAACCCATCCCAACCTTTGTCCCGCCCCCGTCACCTAGCAACCCCTGGTAATGCTCCACCCACGCGGTTCCTGAGTTCATCTCAGCCTGCACACTAGGTGGCGGTATGCACCTAACAGTTGTTTGCGATCCGCCATAAATCAAATGGAGAAGAAGAAGAATAGTTCATCTCAGCAGAATGGCTCCTAAAGTTAAATGTTGCGTTGTTGGCTGCATTACACAACATGTGTCGATACACACTCTTCCAGTCTCAGAGAGCAGAGATGCGTGGCTTAATTTTATTTTTAATGGCAATGTCCAGGCGACATTACCGAAGAAGAATTACACTTCTTATATGATGAAGGACTACTTTTGCACAACTGCCAGTTTGGTTGAGTGGTTAGCGCGCTGGACCGCCACCCGGGAGACCTGAGTTCGCATCTTGTCCATTGCATCTTTCCCCCCCCCCTTTTTTTTTAAAGCCTTTTGTTTCGGAGAAACCCTCTCTGACCCTCCTGGCGCAGATAATGGAGCACTAAGCAGATTTAAAATTGATAGTTTTCAGATAAAAAGACAGCACCGCTGTGAGTGTGTGTGTGTGTGTGTGTGTATGTGTGTCCGCCAGTGACTGCTCGCTCCCTCCAGCTCGCGCGCACGGTGAGAGTGAGGGAGAGAGGGAGTTGGACATGACAGGAAGAATAAAAAATGACACGACAACTTGTACACTGTGATCTGTTGCGGTCCAATTCAGCTCAGCTCGACTCTGTGGCAGTAACGTGAGTTGACTTCCTCGTCTGCCTTTGGAGGGCGGAGTTAATGTAAGCAGATCTTTGAAGGGCGTGCCACGAGATCTCATTATCATAAACCGGTCGTTCAAAACGAAAGTTAAAAATGGCAGAATTAAAAAGGGTATAATTGATTATCTAAGAATTATTTTGTGTATTAAATTGAATGAACAGTGTCTGGTAACCCCAAAGAAATACCATAAAAATTTTAAAAACATATCTGTGGTCTCCTTTAAGATGAGCCACAGACTAAGTATAATGACATCCTGTATTTATGTCTGTTGTTACAATTTAAATGTGCTGACGTATTAAATTGCAAGAAAGTGAAATCATGTCAATCAAGTGTAATGGTGTTAATTTAGTTGATTTATTCTAAATAAATGGTAGTGTCTTTGGCATACCAAACTAAGTTAACGTTTCCATTGTCACTCTATGGCTTCTGTTTTACTTATCCATCATAAAGATCACAGAAATATTGGGTAAACGGAAAAAGAAAAGAATCTGTGAAATTACTATTCAATCTGAATAAGTAAATACATTAAGGTAAAGAGGTCAGTATTAATATTGACCTCCTAAAATCCTTTACATCTGGGTGGCACCGTATGTGTTTAAAGACACAATATGGTGGTTACCCTCTTGTCTACTTCAGGTGTTTCAGTGTTGGTGTAAATTTTCATACTTTTATACTACTATGGAAAAACTCAGGACAGTGTTACACTTTTACTATTTTATGCTTATGTTTATTAAATGTTTTAGTGTTTAGTGTTTAGATGGTTACTGTTGCACCGAGGGACTGAGAGAAACGCAATTTCAATCCTGTGTATGTCCTGTACATATTGCAGTTCTGACAATAAAGTTGACTTTGACTTTGACTTTGAAGTAAAAACACACACCTGGGAACAATTAACAGAACAGGGCCAGTAAACTAATCAAACCTGGGATGTGGGGATTAAACTAAACTGAAACTAGAAGCAGGTAAATATAGAGATTTAAACTAGGAGTAAAGAACTGTAAAGGACTGGAGATGTAGAAACTAAAAACATAAATTAAGAACTGATAAACAAGGAGTCCAAGGCCAGGGGAATTATCAAACCTAAAACATTAAATACTAAAGCATGATCTAGGGAACTGGCTGAACAGAAAAATACCACAAGGAGAACAGACAAAGGATGCCCACTAGGTGCCATCCCTACAGTACCCACTCAAAGACGCCCCCAGGCGTCCCAAAGAACCCCCCCCCCAAAAAAAAAAAAAGACAAGGGCGGGCGGAGGGAGGAACAGCAAGGACGTTGGGCCCAAACACAAACAGACAGGGACAAACACCAAGACACAAGCTAAACACAAATCAAGAACACAAAAACGTCCAGAAGGGCAACGGCCCGTCCATCAGGCAGGAGCCGGTCAGGCGGTCAGCCGGCATGGCCGTCCATCAGGTAGGAGCCGGTTAGGCGGTCAGCCGGGAGGCCGTCCATCAGGCAGGAGCCGGTCAGGCGGTCGGCCGGGAGGCCGTCCAACAGGTAGGAGCCGGTTAGGCGGTCGGCCGGAAGGCCGTCCATCAGGCAGGAGCCGGTCAGGCGGTCGGCCGGGAGGTTGTCCATCCGGCAGGGTCACAACCGGCGGGCGACCGGGAGGTCGTCCTTCCAAGGCAGGAACCATGTCGGCTGGTGCAGGTGCACAGACTTCTGTGGCTGGTGCAAGTACACAGACTTCTGCGGCTGGTGCAGGTATACAGACTTCTGCGGCTGGTGCAGGTGCACAGACCTCTGCAGTTGGTGCGGGTGTACAGACTTTTGCGGTTGGTGCAGGTGCACAGACTGCTGTGGCTGGTGCAGGTGCACAGACTTTGTTGGCGTCAAGACCATCTTTGTTAGCGTCAAGACCATCTTTGTCGGCGTCAGGACCATCTTCGTTGGCGTCAGGACCATCTTCGTCGGCGTCAGGACCATCTTCGTCGGCGTCAGGACCATCTTCTTCGGCGTCAGTACCATTTTTTTGGACTACGATCATCAGGAAAAACTTACATTAAACAGAACCATCAGGACAGGACCAAGACAGGAACAGGACAAGACTAGGCAGTACCTAACGACGACGCGACAAAGGACAGACTGGCAGACAGAGTATATATACATACAGACAAGACAGGAAATAACGACACACACCTGGGAACAATTAACAGAACAGGGCTGGTAAACTAATCAAACCTGGGATGTGGGGATTAAACTAAACTGAAAGTAGAAGCAGGTAAATATGGAGATTTAAACTAGGAGTAAAGAACTGTAAAGGACTGGGGATGTAGAAACTAAAAACATAAATTAAGAACTGATTAACAAGGAGACCAAGGCCAGGGGAATAATCAAACCTAAAACATTAAATACTAAAGCAGGATCTAGGGAACTGGCTGAACAGAAAAACACCACAAGGAGAACAGACAACGGATGCCCACTAGGTGCCATCCCTACAGCTCCTTGAAGCCTTGACCAAACCCAATGAAAAATATAAAAATAAAAAAATGTATGTCCACAGTAAAGATAAATGGAAAGTTTTAGCACTTCTCTGCAAATGTTTAAAATAAATTAATAAAACAAGTAGTTCGAGAGAGTTTGTAAATTTGAACGTATTATGCCCATTCTCCATAACCTTCATTGGCTTCCTGTCGCCTACAGAATTCAGTACAAAACTGCTCTCATTACACATCAATGCTTACATGGAGCTTCACCAGATTATCTGAAGGATATTCTTATTCCATACTCATCCACCCGGTCGCTGCGGTCACAGAACAGTAATCTCCTTCACATTCCGAGAACCAAATTAAGGACCATGGGAGACCGGGCTTTCAGTGTGGCTGCCCCCCGCCTGTGGAACTCTCTTCCTGACTGTCTGAGAGCCCCACAGTCTGTGGTTGACTTTAAGAGCGGCTTGAAGACCTTTCTTTTCAACCGAGCATACTCTACCTCCTCATGATTCTACTTTTGATCTTAGTTGATACTGTTATTGATTTTACTTGTTTTACTTGTTTTATTGACATTTAATTCTGTTGCACTTTGTAGCACTTTGAGATTTTCATTAATGAAAAGTGCGTTATAAATTTAATTCATTATTATTATTATTATTATTATTATTATTATTATTATATTATTATTATTAAATAATGTTGATTAGCTTTAGCTACATCATTTATCCAACTTCCTGCCTTACAATAAGCTCTTTCTTTCAAATCCACCAGAAATTATTTGAAGAAATATGATGAATAATTGATAGAGCTAATTAAAGTTAAAGTAAATACAAAAGTTGTTTTTAAATTAAAAATTTAATGTCACATTTACATATCCAACATACTGGTAATGGCCTTGTGGGAGTGTTATATACCCCAGGTTTTTTTTATGTTTAAAAACAACAGTCTAAGCTGACTGCACCCTCCTGTTTTTTTTTTTTTTCTTCTTCGCTGCAACCTGCTGCAGTCTGCTGCAACCTACTGGTTCAGGAAGAACTCACTTTTTTTTTACTCAGCCTGTCCTTAATCAGACTTGATTAGGCAGCACAGGTGTTCACCTGCAGGACCTGCTTTTATATTTGTCAGACAGTGCTTTGAGCATTGTGGAGACTTGCTGGGAGCAAGTGAGGAAGCTGGACACAAGATTTGGCTTGTGACTCTAGTAAAAAGCTGGTGTAGGAAAGAGCACCAGAAGTCAGCTGAGGTTCGTATAAGCACGCTGAAGATACACTGAAGGTAACAAACCGAGTGTTGATTGACTGTGTGTGGTACTGACTCAGAGAGACCTCCACCCTCTCTGCTTGTTGGTGAGTTTGCTCTAGGGGGAGTAGCTGAGCTGTTTGAGCTCTTGAAGTGACTCTGACTATTTTAAAGTAGAGTTATGTGTAGGTTGATACACCTTAAGTGCTGACTGAAGCTTGAGCTTTGACTTAGGAGGTGTATATCTATGTTTATGCCTGTGATGCTTAATTAGATCGATTGTTGGAGACACTGAGGGCAGTGTCTTTACAGCTGTCCAGGAGAAGAACAACTGGGGACAACAATGAAGGATCTGTTTTTTTTTTCTCTTTCTATTTTTGTTGTACTTTTGACTGTGTGAATGTTGGTAGTCCAGTTTTCGTATTTTGTTTGTTTAGGGACTTTTTGTAAGGTAGATTGTCGCTTGGGGAGACACGACGGCCCCGTATTGGGGTTGGGTCTGCCTGGGTGGTGTTTTATTATTTTTGGCCAAACTCACCAGTCCACCATTTGTTTAAACTTTTTCTTAATTTTATTTTCCTTTGGACGCTGAGAAGACGCTACGGGCCAGGTGGGAGAAGCCAGAGAGGACCTCGCCGGCTTGGACGCTTTTAGTTTTAGTTGAATAAATTTTTTGTTAAACTTCTTCTGTGTCCAGTGTCCCATTGAATATGTTTTGGTTGTTTCCAGTCGTAACAGGGGGTTCTGTTTTTTTTTCTCGCTGTGCACATTCTCCTTTTCCCACAGTGCTGTAGTTGAGCAGTCAACCTCATCAGCTGCACCTGGCTCCCTGTCTGGAGGACTGATCTCCAAGCACTACTTAAAGTCCATGACCCACCATGTTTTCAAATTGCATCGCCATTAATATTTATTAGTTTATTTAAAAATAATACAGGAGCGTTTATTTATATTGTAGAGAAATAATGCAAAATGTGTTATTTCATGATTTATAGCAGATTTTAGCAGAAGCTCCGGGAAGATCTGCCCCTCTCCAAATATGGGCATTCACATCACTAAAGATTCCGCCTTGGAGTTACAGGCGGAGTTTTAATAAGCCTTCATCAACTTCCATGACCGCTGCTCTAAGAGAGGAAAAAAAAAGAGAAGCGGTTGCTCACTGATGTCTGTCATATTCTGAGCAGCATCCACGTAGACATACTAGTTTAATTCGCTTGATCGCGACAAATTCATTCATTTCCGCATCGCCTTTTTATTCTCTCCCCTGACCAGACAGGTCGGGAGTAGAAAGGCAGCCGCAGCGCGGAGCTCTGAGCGCGCGGGCTTCCCCGTGCTCCCCGTGCTCCAGCAACAAGGCTGGGACAGAACCGAGCCCCGGCACGAACTTCAAAGCTGACGCAGCGGAACGGGGAGCCAGGGAGAAGACGGGAGAAGCCGCGCGGCTCGCTCCTCTCTGGGCAGAGGAGAGGAGAGCAGCCAGCAACAGTCGCAGCGGTGTTATATCTTATTAAAAAGGTCTATAAAATAAATAAAAAATAAAAACAGACCACTGGTCCAGTTGTACACAAAAATGCACCAGGAAATATGCAGTTTTACTCTCACTCTCATAAACCTCCATGGAAACTCACTCCTACCTTCTGCCTTGCTTTCTGGGTGGAGATCAATGTAACAAAAGGCATGACCCTTCGGGACTCTTCGGCCAGGTTTCCGGATTCATTCGGGAGTGGTTTTTTTTTTTTTTTTTTTTTTAACCCTCGCCTGGCCCAAATGCAAAAATGAAAATAAAATTCATAAAATACTACAGTAATTCTCCAATATGGTGAATTGTTACTGTCACGGTGGGTGTTGTCCTTTAAGCTGCCTGCTGATTCTCCTTCAGTGCTGAGACATTAGCCTTCTATGGTAAAGAGTATGGTCAGCCTCTTAACATCTCCTGATGTTAATTTCCCTGATGTTAATTTCCCTTTCATGCTTCCAAGCCATTTGTTCCTCTTCAGAGAGCTCCAAGTCCTAACTCAAGTCAAGCCTTCCTGGGGCCTCATGTATCAACCATGCGTGCGCACAAAAACATTGCGCACGTCACTTTCCACGCAAAGTGGCGTATGTATCAAATCTGATATGAACGGGAATATCTGCGCATCCACGTACAAATCCACGGCTGCTCCCCTGCTTGCGTACGCACGTTTCTGTGGTTATATTTCCTTTGGCGACACTTACAGGTTATTCAGAGAAACTGTGTCCATGATATGAAAATAATCATAAATCCCACCAAACACACATGATTAACAATTATTACATCCACATGGACGCAATTAGATGAGTGGATATAAAAGCATGCGCCAAATAGTGGCAACGATATTGACAACAATGAGATGTGATTTCTTTAAATAAGAAGTTAACCAAGCTGTACCAACACGCCTACGTTTAGGTCAGTGTGTAGCGCGGTTGCCTTTAGTTCCAAAGGTCATGAGTTCGAATCTCGCATGGTACAACGTTTCTCTTTTTTTTTTTCGTTCCAGATTTAAATACACATGAAAACTATTTACAAAACAAGAAATCGTCTGCTTCCTTTCATTTCATGTATTGTTCTATTTCTTGTTGTTTTATTAAATAGTTTTCCTGTGTTCTTTAAATCTGGAATGAAAAAAAAAAACGTTGTACCAAGGGGGAGTCGATCTCACGACCTTTGGGACGAAGGGCGGGCGCGCTCACCACTAACCTATACAGGCATGTTAGAGCAGATGGGTCAACTTCTTGTTTAAAAGTGGATGGTATGTTTTGCGCTAGGCGTGCCGAATAAAACCTTTTTCCGTGCTTCTCTGCCTCACTCAGAAGTGATTCCTGTTCACAGTCCGTGAAGTTCCTCTTTTTTCCACGTTCCGACATGATTTGCAATGGAGCAGAGACGACATTCCTGTCGTGCATGGCATATTTGAATGACTTTGCATATTCATACGGAGGCGTGTCAAAGGCGGAGTCGGCCACTCTCTCATGTGCGCTCAGTTCCACGTTCATCGTGATGTACAAAAGGAATGTGCGTGGATTCAGGTGTACGCAGGGTTTGATAAATCTGGATTTTTTTGTGCGTAGACACTTTTCTGGATTTGTCCGTACGTCACTTTTCAGTAAGAAATCCACGCAAGTCTTTGTACATGAGGCCCCAGGACCTCAAAACTATTCAGCAAAAGCTACTCACCTCAAGAAAGAGAAGGGAGAGAACCTCAGTGGCAACCTCCAGCAACCAGGACTCCACTACGTGCCCTTCCTCGGCTTATACAGCACAAAGGATCCAGTGAGCCATCTCTCTTTGCTTATTCACTCTACCAACCGGCCAGTTGTAAACCTTGGACTCATCTTCTCTCCTCTCCATCCACAGCCCAACTCCCTTTTTTCCATGGAGAAGAAATAAACAAAGTTTTATGTTTGTACTGCTGTGACTGTGTCCAATTCGGCCTCTTTTGGGATCTTTTTTGACAAAACCATGACAGGCCTTATATTCAAACACACTTTAAATGCATGATTTATTACTTTAAAGTGGGATGCATAATTACTATTGTTTTTTTTTTAATTAAATGGTAGACTCTCGTGTTAAGGATTAAAATTTATTCTGGTAAAATTGAAATAAAATATGTATTTTTTCCCCTTGTTTACATGAATGTGGGCTTGTCTTAAGCCCTAAAATGTAAAAGTATTAATATATGTTGAAATTCATTATATAATTTATTATTTTTAAAATCACCCCCACTGGCTGGAAACAAAAACAAACATTCATATGAATTTGAAGTGGCCCATTAGCCACCAGTTGATGATCACCATTGTAGCAGATTTTGCGGCTCTAGACAGATTGGGCCTCATGCAAGAACCGTTCGTACGCACAGATTTGTTCTTAAATTGTGCGTACGAGTGATTTAGGAGCATTTGTGGCATTCAACAATGTTTTCGTATCCTAAG
>JBBPBX010043879.1:0-11016 GCA_038048925.1 Garcialebias charrua
TAGTGGCCATTTTGATTGGGATGACTCCAAAAGTTAATCAGTTACAGTATAGAGGTTCATCCAATGATTATTAGTTGCTGAATGTTTTCTTAGGATCTGTTCAGTGATTCAATATTGCTAACCATACAGACAAATGAACCCCGACACAGGCAAACCCTTAGCACTCTGCCTTTTACTTTGGCGGCAGCAGATAATGAAGTATACTTCTAAGAATCTGGTATAATAAACAATCTGCATGTACACTTCTCCCTGACTTTTGCACACCTGTAGGCTCAGCGCTACGTCACACAACTCAAGTCTCAAATCAACAGTTTGGAGGCAGAGTTGGAGGAGCAGCGTGTGCAGAAACAGCGTGCTCTTGTGGAAAACGAGCAGCTGCGTATGGAGCTGGAGGCGACTCAAATCCGGAACGCAGAACACGACAGCTTACAAACCACCTACTTCGAAGCAGAGAGTAAGATCTGCTGCAGTTACATTTGTTCAGAAACTGTGTTCAAAAGCAAAATAAGGCTCTTACTGTGTGTCGTGTGTGTGTGTGTGTGTGTGTGTGTGTGTGTGTGTGTGGTAGAACGGGCCCAGGCCTCAGAGCAGCGGTACAACATGCTGAAAGAAAAGCACACGGAGCTGGTGGGCAGCCACGCTGAACTGCTCCGCAAGGTACATACTCCAGACCGTCCCAGAGATGTTTGCTTCCAGGTACCCGTCAGCACCTGGCCTTAAACGTGTTAATGTGCTAACAGAGTGCAGACACTGTGAAGATGCTGTCGGTGACCCAGCAGACCCAGGAGGAAGTGGAGAGGACCAAACAGCAGCTGTCCTTCGAGGTGGAACAGATAAAACAGGAGGCTGATATGAAGGTTGGTTTTCATTGTCATTAGCACAGTGGATGAGCGTTATGGATTTCTAACAAACGGCTGCTGTTTCTGTAGTTGGAGGAGCAGAAATTTGAGGTGGAGAGATTGAGAAGAGAAGTGGAGGAGAGGATGGCAGAGGTGACTCGTGTCAAGGCGACTCTTCAGAGCAGCGAGATGGTGAGCTTGTGAGGATAAACCTGCTAATACAGCAGTCAAGAGTTATCGTCTTCTCTGTGACATTTCTGGATGGACTTTCCCTCCATGTCTTACGGCCATCTGCCCTTCCCTCACCACTCGTGCATTTATTTATTGGTTTTCTTTCACCAGACGTCGGAGCAAATGAACAGCTCAATGACAGCTCTGCAGGCGGAGAAGGAGCGTTTGTTGCGATCTGTGAGTGAGAAGGAGGCGGAGCTGTCGTCTCTGCGGCAGGCGTCGCAGCTGCAGCAGTCGACACTTCAGCAGGAGCGAGACCGGAGCAGCAGGGAGGTGGGAGAGCTGCAGGGCAAACTGAATGAGAAGGTCAGTCCAGACAGTGGAGCCCAGCTCTGCAGTGCAAACATTTGTCTCCAATGCGTTTAGATTTTAATTAAAAAGAAATGATGTGCGGGGTCATGAGCAAAAGTTCTGAGCAAGGTAAACTAAATGAAAAATAATTCTGTTGCATAGATCTTATGCGTTGCTTGGGTAATTTTCCTTCTTTTGGTAAATAAATGGACACTTGAGGTCTTTATTGTATTTTGCAGCACAAGTGCATCTGATTCTGCAGTAATAAAAGCTTCAAAGAGTACCACAAGCGTGTCATGAAGACGGCTCAGCCTGAATAAAGCTGTCTGATCGTAGGGTCAATAGCTTGAGAGTGCCCATGGTTTTATGTAAGAGCCAATAACATGAAGCCCATGTGCTTCAACTCTTGAAATGGACTCAAAGAAAGATGCTTGTTGATTTTCAAGGACTTTAAAATAGAAAGTGAGTGAATGAAGTTAATTCATTCTGGTTTACATTCTTTTATTCAACAAATTGGCATTTCACAATAATTGTTTACCATAATAGGTATGGCAAATGTGTACAATCAAAAATTTCTCTTTAAAATTAACCTTTCAATTTTTTTACTGTACCAATCTCCTGATAATAAATCATGTTCATTTTTAGGAGGTTCATGCTAATGTCTGAAATCTTCTCAAATATGTTTTAAGCTGTGTGAAATTGACTTGGTGTAACATTACAAAATAGCATGAATCCGTATAAAACTTTCAAGACTGGAGTTAAAATGGCAGCAGTCTACTTTGGTTACCATAAATTTTTCCAGCCACAAACTATCACACAACAAAATGCGTCACCTCTGGTTGCAAATGTTTTGCACATTTTAAATCTGACTTTGTTCAGTTTTTTTTTCTCTTCACATTTTGATTTATGTTTAACAAAATTTTAATAATTATTTGCATAACCTTAATGATTGCTTGTTTTATTTGCATCCTTTATAATCTATTGTATTTTGTCTGTTGCTTTAGCAGTGAAATTTCCCAGAATGAAAATGATCAAGGAAGTTAATCATCTTCATCCAAAACAGACTAGCTATTATGTTTGTGAATTTGATCAGAATCAAGCTGAGGTTGTCCAATGAACTATATACAACAGCTTAAATACTAATTGTTAATAACGTTTCCTCAGAACCTCAGATCAAAAGAACCATTATTATGCACAATTTATTAACTCTACATTTTCCTTGAGTTATTTTAAATTTGAACACAAAATGATGTAAACATTTTTCCCTGTAACTAATCAAAATGTAATTCTAGATAGTTTGACTTGGTGTGAAAAGGTAAACTGTAATTACATTATGGACCTGTGTAATTATGTTCAGAGCTACAGCAAGATTTCGGCAGGAGTGGCATCTTTCCACCCAACATGTGATCATATTATGTGACTGTAAGAAAGGCGAGCCATATCTCCATCCTTCTACATCTAAAAAATGAGTTTCAAGCATGTCGTAGCTTTTAAACACTGGAACTTGAGGAAACATCAATGAGAAATGCTAACGTTTCATGATATTTCTGAAAGGGCCTTTATTCAAAAGGCTGTTTTTCAAGCGACACTGTTCAAATATTAAGTTTGGCCTGCATCCAAAAGGAAGCCAAGCATGAGCAGTAATATGCACAGCAGCTCAGATCGGTCATGATGACGTTTGCAATATGCAAAACTACTGTTGTACCAACAGAAACAGTCTAACCATCTGAGTTACAGACTTCCTTTACTCCTATGGTGACATTTCTTAGAGGAAAAAAATAAAGGAAATTGGACAAGTCACATGTCCATCTCAAATAATAATCATGGGTTTGCATTTAGCCAATATGCTTAAATACTTTACTGTTTGCTGAAGATTTTACGACAGTGTCTATAAACGGATAATACATACAGAATATCAGCAGTCTGCTGTACTTCCATCCATCCATTTTCTGTTCGTCACGTGGCTCTGATGCTTAATTCCAGCAGTCACTGTTGGAGAGATGTGGTACGTCCTGGACAGGTCGCAAGTCTGTCACAGAGCCACATATTTTAGTACATGTATGGGCAAATGTATAATTACACGTTTCTGTTCTGTTGTGCACATTTTTGTGGAACTGCATACAGACTAGTCAAGAAGAGCTGGTGAAGAAGAAGCTTCTGGAAGAGCAGTTTACTCTGCTGCAAGGCACCATAGCAGAAGCTGAGAACATCATCCAAGATGCTGTGGCCAAGCTGGATGACCCCCTCCACATACGCTGCACCAGCTCTCCAGGTCTGACTGCTGCTGTTTCAAAAACAGATCTCCCAAACAATGCCAAAATAGTGAACAGCTAAATCAAGTAGTATACAGGTGGTCCCCGACTTACAATGTTTCGGACTTACGAATATGCATCTCATTAAAAAAAATATATATATACAGTATTATTATTATTATTTTTTTATAATGAATACACTGTAAATAAATGTACAGTACTGTACAGTTACCAAGCACTTAGCCTATCCTAACATAGTTAAGGAGTGAGTTGAATTGTCTCCCTCCTCCCTAGCAGGTTCCATTCACATAAAGGGAGCTAGCTCCCTTTATGTGAAAGGGAGACATTTCAACTCATTCCTTCATCTTTAAAAACTGTGTTAGGATAGGCTAAGTGCTTGGTGACTGTACATCTATTTATAAAAAAAAAAGTTTTTTGTTATTTTTTGTTATCCAACTTACGAATTTTCTACTTACGAACGGCCCGTAGGTACGGAACTCGCTCGTAAGTCGGGGACTACCTGTATATATAAAGGAAGATTAAGCCAACAACTTTATGAAAAAATCTAATCAATCCTCTGGCTTTCTTTTAAACCCAGATTACCTCATTAATCGAGCAGAAGCCACTCTAGGCTCCATCGACAAAGTGAAAAGGGGTCATGCAGATTATCTAAGCAATATGGCGGGTGAGCTTCTTCAGCTTCCAAGTCAATTTGACCTCGTAACACGGTGTCAGGTTTTTCTAACACCTGTCAATGCTTTCTTTATGATCTTGTCACCAGATGCTGGAGGGCTGCTGAGAGCTCTGACGCAGTTCTCCCACTTGACCGCAGACACGATTGTTAATGGCAGCGCCACTGCACACATGGCACCCACTGATCATGCAGATCGTAAGGAACACTTTTGGGGAAGATATTTTAAAAGGATATTCTGTACAGTGTTTATTGACGGGCCATATTCAATCCGAGCTTGATATTTTCAACTCTGCAGAAACATTTTAATTGCAAGTTGGTTGTTACTCAGGAAAAAGTGCAGAAATGTTGAAAGTTAATTTCTCCTTGTTGTCACCCTGCAGGACTGACAGAAAATTGCAGAAGCTGTGCCACAGAGAGTCTGCAATACCTGAAGGACCTGAAGTCAAAAACAACCCTCCAGAAAGCAGACCCGGGTTGTGTTCGCATTATTGTACAGAAGATCCTATATTTGGGCCAGGTGAGAGAAATTTATAAACTTTCTCTGGAGACTTTAGGGATAAAGCATCTGTGTCATGCAGCATCAGATTTAATATTGTCTGATTTCTGGCCCATTTCCTTTTTTTTTTTTTTTTGATTCATTGCTGTTTTTGTCTGTCTTGGGGTCAACTCATGTACCGGTAAATCTGCTGCAAACGGGAACTAGTGCTGCATTGTACTTTAGCTCTTTAGACGTTTCTATTAATCCTGGTTTGATTCACAAGTCGGCATTCCAGCAGTACCTGTAGGTGTCAAACATCTTATTTAAATCAGTTTACATCATCTCTCAAAAGCAGCATTTACTGTATTTGAATGAAGGCTTAATTTGACACTGGTTGGAGGTTTACTGATGGGATATCTCTGCCCAGCTTTTATTTAATAAAGCAAATGCCTGAAGGAAAGAACTTCCTGAATATAAAAACTCCTACCTAGCATGAACATGCATTCTTTGTCATCTGATCTCTATGCATTTCATGACAAACCAGTTTGTTTGCATCTGAAGACATTTTAAGTGCTGAGCTGTGATCAGCTCTAATGTCCAGGTTTGAGCATTAAGTGGGACACTAACATGTCTGTCTACTGATATTTCTGAATAATCCTTTGTATAATTGAGGATATGGGAAAGATATTCAAAGATTGAAAACAATTCAGTTTGACTTTTCACATTATTGACCATATTTAACTGTCATATGTGCTGTATGTATGAAAGTACAGAAAAAAGTACCCTGATGCATGCTCAATAATCCAGGTAGAAAAATCTAAAAAAGCTAATTGAATTCCAGAGGACCAGACTTAGCTTTTTTAGATACAGGAAAAAGTGTTTTCAAAGTTGTTGTTGGTGTATTTCTGCAGAATTAATTCACACAACCTGTAGCTTTTACGCTGAAGATTTCAGTCTGTGCAAAAATTATAAGAAAATCTTAAAACACCGAAAACTACTCGTCTCACAACATGTTGGGTATTCCTTCTGACAACACTCAATTCCAACATATTTCATTAAAAATGCCAGTTTTGATAACCAAAAACTTACTAGGCTAATTTAACTACCGTACTTGGAGCATAGAAAAACTGTTGACCTGAGGATTTTATATCAATAATGGGGTTTAAAACAAGATGCGTCCATTTTTTAACACCGTAAAAACAATCAACTATAAAAAAATTAAAAAAACACAATTATGATTCAGTTAGGTGAAAAGACGAGTACCATAAGTAAATGACAGCATGCAAATAAAAAATAACAAGAAAAAAATCTGTAAATGCACAAGAATAAATGAGACACACAAATTGATAATTGTGTACCGTATATGCTATGGTTACGTCTACAACATACATTTGAAATACAATTAAATAAAACAGTTGACTAAAATAAATAACTTGGACTTACGGTAACTGTGACATCAGTTTATTATTGAATCATCTGTAAGTCAGAGTCAGACTTTCTTTTTTTATTATTTTTTACATTTTTGGGCTCTAGTGGCCTTTATTGTAGAGGGGGAGGGCGAAACAGGTAGAGAGAAGGGAGAGACACTGCAGAAACAGCTCGTCGGGTCTGGGACGCGATCCCTTGACGCCTGCAGAGAGGCTCAGCCTCATCATGTGCCGTGCGCTTATCCCCCACACCAAAGCGGCGGCACAAGAGTCAGACTTTCTTTATTTGTCATTCGCACCATATGCGGTACATGTGGTGGAACGAGATTGTGTACTCAGGGTCCCAAGATTGAGATACCGGTATTTGAGAAATATATTCCATCTATCATTAAAGGATGTTGTTCAGCAGTTCTCCTTTCCATTTCTGTATATTGTGAGATGGAATTAAGGCAATGAGTGATTTGAATTGATTTTTTTATTTCCAGTTATTTAATATGACTTTATTGGTGATAGTTACAGAAATGAGAATTGGGATTAAATATTTCTTATTGAGGAGTATTTCAGTAGTATCTCTCAGCAGACAAAGTACAGTAATGGGGTAACTGGAATTATGTAACGCAGAATAGAGAACAATGTTTCAATAACTTAGAGAACAATGTTTCAATAACTTTAATCCCAAAATAATGAACCGGCTCACAGACCCAGATGGCTTGAATTTGTTAAATTTGTTAAAAGTTGTTAAAATTAAGCTCTTTCTTGTAAATGAGTCCCTGAGGCTCATTGGAATTAACCTGTATAAATAAAGGTTGAATGAATGCATACATTGTCAGCAGATATGTCGACCAGTCCCATTTAAAGCATTTTACTCTTGAGTGATATGAGTTCTACAAAATAATTTTATATTGTATCAGTTGCAGGTTAGGATTGGTGGTCATTGAGAAAGTGTTGTTGTTAATCTGAGTCCAGGAGTCTGGGTCGGGCGAGCAAACCAGGTCCCGTTCGCGTTTTGCAGTGGGGAGTGTTGTGGCGTTATTTGATGTAGTTATTTGAAATAGTTGTAGTTGGTCTAAAAATTCTAGATATTTTTTTTTTTTTGCGATTGTAATTTTCTTAATTTCACTACTTAGTTTGTATAGGTGAAGTGTATTGTTAGAATTATTTTAACGTTAATTGTAGATATTACAAACCGGATTCCAATAAAGTTGGGACACTAAACAAATTGTGAATAAAAACTGAATGCAATGATGTGGAGATGGCAACTGTCAATATTTTGTTCGTAATAGAACATAGATGACAGATCAAAAGTTTAATCTGAGTAAATGTAACATTTTAAAGGAAAAATATGTTGATTCAAAATTTGACAGTGTCAACAAATCCCAAAAAAGTTGGGACAAGTAGCAATAAGTGGCTGGAAAAAGGAAATTGAGCATATAACGAACAGCTGGAAGACCAATTAACACTAATTAGGTCAATTGACAACATGATTGGGTATAAAAAGAGCTTCTCAGAGTGTCAGTGTCTCTCAGAAGCCAAGATGGTAAGAGGATCACCAATTCCACCATTGTTGCGCAGAAAGATAGTGCAGCAATACCAGAATGGTGTTACCCAGCGTAAAATAGCAAAGACTTTTAAGTTATCATCATCAACCGTGCATAACATCATCAAAAGATTCAGAGAATCTGGAACAATCACTGTGCGTAAGGGTCAAGGCCGTAAAACTACTGGATGCTCGTGATCTCCGGGCCCTTAAACGTCACTGCACCTCAAACAGGAATGCCACTGTCAAGGAAATAACAGAATGGGCTCAGGAATACTTCCAGAAAGCATTGTCAGTGAACACAATCCACCGTGCCATCCGCCGTTGCCAGCTGAAACTCTACAGTGCAAAGAGGAAGCCATTTCTAAGCAAGCTCCACAAGCTCAGACGTTTGCACTGGGCCAGGGGTCATTTAAAATGGAGTGTGGCAAAATGGAAGACTGTTCTGTGGTCAGATGAGTCACGATTTGAAGTTCTTTATGGAACACTGGGACGCCATGTCATCCGGACCAGAGAGGACAAGGATAGCCCAAGTTGTTATCAACGCTCCGTTCAGAAGCCTGCATCACTGATGGTATGGGGTTGCATGAGCGCTTGTGGCATGGGCAGCTTGCATGTCTGGAAAGGCACCATTAATGCAGAGAACTATGTTCAGGTTCTAGAACAACATATGCTCCCATCTAGACGTCATCTCTTTCAGGGAAGACCCTGCATTTTTCAACAAGATAATGCCAGACCACATTCTGCAGCAATCACAACATCATGGCTACGTAGGAGAAGGATCCGGTACTGAAATGTCCAGCCTGCAGTCCAGATCTTTCACCTATAGAGAACATTTGGCGCATCATAAAGAGGAAGGTGCGACAAAGAAGGCCCAAGACGATTGAACAGTTAGAGGCCTGTATTAGACATGAATGGGAGAGCATTCCTATTTCTAAACTTGAGAAACTGGTCTCCTCTGTCCCCAGACGTCTGTTGAGTGTTGTAAGAAGAAGGGGGGATGCCACACAGTGGTAAAAATGGACTTGTCCCAACTTTTTTGGGATTTGTTGACGCCATGAAATTTTGAAACAACAATGTTCCCTTAAAATGATACATTCAGTTTAAACTTTTGATCTGTGATTTGTGTTCTATTCTGAATAAAATATTAGATGTTGGCACCTCCACATCATTGCATTCAGTTTTTATTCACAATTTGTTTAGTGTCCCAACTTACCGGTAATTAAAAAACGGGTTATTTTTAAACTGGTGATGGAGGTGGGGGATTCCTTTTTGTTGCCATGATGAATAATAGTGGTGGTGCACATCTTAGTCTGGACTGTACACGACTGAGGTATATTTGCATGAAGAGTTTGTGATTATGTTGGTTTTCTACCAGGTTGTCAATGACGTGTCAATGTTGTGATTTTACAGAGGTCCTTTTTTTATGGATTGTGGTAGAAAGGATCTACTAATAAAACCTTTTTACATTGATTCTGTTCTAGATAGAATATCTAGATCAGGGGTCACCAACGTGGTGCCCGCGGGCACCCGGGTGCCCCCAAGGACCATTTGAGGTGCCCCCGGACCCGTTCTAAAAATAGCACGACTCACTACTAAGCTGCATTTAAAATTTCATTTTATTCAGTTGTTATTCTTTGTTTGTATTTATATATATTTTAAAATGTCTATCTTAAAAATATGTTCTTAAAAATATGTTTATTATACATTTTTTTTCAATTTACGCTTTGTTATATCCGAAGAGTTTATCAAACTGGTGCCCTTTGTTTGACTCCGTACCCACAAAGTAGCTCTCAGTTTCGAAAAGGTTGATGACCCCTGATCTAGATGTTCTAGATCATATATGTCAAACTCAAGGCCTGGGAGCCAAATGTGGTCCTCGTTGACATCTTATCTGGCCCCCAAGATGATACGTGAAACGTAAAATACTTCTATCTCTTGATTTTTTTTCAGTAATCTTGATTATTATGTTGAAAGCACAACAGAGAACATCATAAATGAGACCAATCAAACTCTTGCTGAGGAACCTGTGAACAAGAAAATATGATGGGTATCTGCCTGGTTTGAGTTAATAGATTCAGAAATTGGCCCTTAGTTTGAAAAAGGTTTTAATTTTGGCCCCTTTTGTAATTAAGTTTGACAACCCTGTTCTAGATGGTTCTAGATGGAACCATTGATAGTAATGATTGGGGTAATTTATCCATTTGAGTAATCCAGTTGATGTGATAGCAAATTATGTAGAAAGTGATGAGCTTCTAAGCCAGCATGTTTTTTGTTTGTTTGTTTATTTATTTTTTGGTATGTTTTAAGTGATATTCTATTTTTAATTTTTATTTTGCCAGTATAACTGTGTCTTGTGTGTCAAGAGTTTTGAACCAGTTGTCAAAGGGAATAGCCGGAATCAGTGAAAACAAGTAATTAAGCTTAAATTAAATTTTCATTTTAATTGCAGCAATCCGTCCAGTGAGTCAAATTGGAAGCTTGGTCTAGCATTTCAAAGTCAACTTTATTGTCAGAACTGCAATATGTACAGGACATACATTTAAGATTGTCTTCAATTGTTTTGGTTAATGGTGTGTAATTAAGGTTGAACAATTCTGACAGCCTGTAGGAAATGTTAAATGCCTAAATACCTAATATTATCTGTGAGGTAGGAAATTGTGACCTGCAGAATCCCAAACCTCTTCAGACAATGGTTGTACAGTTGATTTAATCCAGTTTTTCATGTAATGTGAAATCGTAGATCATTTAGTAATTATATTAAATGTTTCCTTAAGTAATTCAGCAGGGTTCAGTACGAGTGTCCTGAAGGTCTCTCATTTTATTATTCTGTCTTACGGCTGCTGCAAGTGGTTAAATAAAAATGGCAAACGGGGATGGAGAGAGTGGGCATCCTTATCTGGTTCCCTGTTAGAGTGTACAGCTTGGTGAAGTATCCCATCTGTGGTTCTTATCGCTCTAGTTGAAGAATACAGTGTATTAACCCAATGGATGAACGACTGCAAAATCAAATCTACGTAAAACTGCTATTAAGAAAGCAAGAATTGACAAGAACCTGGACAAGAATTATCAAAGGCCTTTTCTCTGTTTATTGATGGTATAATGCTTTTAATTTTGTTGTGAAATGTGAATTAAGTTAAAATTTCTGCAAATGTTATCTGAGGTGCGTCTATTTTTGATAAAAACCTGTTTGGTCTGGGTGGATTAAGATGGGGTGATTGTTTCTGTTCTTGCTGCAAGTGCTTTAGTGATCATTTTTGTCTGCAT
>JBBPBX010043879.1:17549-27716 GCA_038048925.1 Garcialebias charrua
AAAAAAAAAAATCTAACATTTTGACATGCGCAGTAGAATTTTGGGATGCTGTCTTCACGTGCGCTTGTAAAACTGACATCTTCAAATCGCAGAACACCTGTGCTCTAAAAATGACTGTTTTATGTAACAAGTTTTAAAATAAAAAGCGTTGCGGTTGTTTTCATATTGATATTTTGAATTTAACTAGCTTGTCCACTACAACTCATACAAAATTAACGTTTAGCTTGTCAAAATGAAGCGAGACATTAGTCGAACTTTTGGTTTGGCTTTATAAATACATGGAGTTTAAAATTTCCGAGTTTTTGTGTGAACCTAAATGCAGCATCAGGGAACGTCCAACCGTCAACAAACTGACACAAGTTTTTGTCAAGGCGCTTCAGGTAGCTATAGCTTCACGGAGCCATTTTCTCCGCAACCAATGTTACTCAGAGCGTGAGAGGTAACAGACATGTTGAATGCTAAACGTGTCGATAAAAAGCACGGGACGGACAGAAATCTGCGTCATGTCGGCAGCTCTCGACAGACCCGCGGCGGAGCTCACGGTCATGGACGTGTACGACATAGCGGCGGTGCTCGGGCAGGAGTTCGAGCGGGTCATTGACAGGTTTGGCTGCGAGTGTCTGGTCGGAGTGGTGCCCCGGGTGGTGCGGGTTCTGGAGCTGCTGGAGGTTCTGGTGAGCCGTGCACCCGCCCCACAGGAGGCAGAGGAGCTGCGGCGGGAGCTGGACAGGCTGCGGCAGGAGAGGAGCGACAGATACGAGCAGGAGAGGAAGCACCAGAAGGTCAAAATGTCCATTTGTTGTCTCTAGTATTTTAGACTTCAAGGACATCGTTTGAAAACATTTAGACTCAACTCACTCTGTGCAAGGTTTGGGAAATTAAAAAAATAAACTCTTATCATATTCAGCCATCCATTTTTCTGAAACCTGTTTAACCAGTTTTCTCATTTGACTCATTTAAAAGCTATACACAACAATAAGCAAAGTTATTAAACACAACACAACCCTACCGGTAGTCTACATTGAGTCTTTTGGAGGAAACAAAAACATTACACCCTCATGTTTTTTTTTTTTTTCTCAAAAACAACTTACTGCCTCCAAACGTTCAAATGTTTTTTGTTAAGAGTAGGTCTTGTTACATATAGTCTTTAGGGAACTGACATTTTTGCAAAACCTCAGTATAGAACTACTTTAAAGGGTCAGACTGTTTCGATGCAGGGAATTGACTTATGGAACAAATTGGATAACGATGTTAAATATGCTAAATCCTTGTGTTGAAAAAAACGATCAAATCTAAGTTGTCAGAGAGTCAGAGTCTTTATTGTCATTTGCACCGCATGTGGTACATGTGATGATAAACGAGATTATGTACACAGGGTCCCAGTTACATCCAACAACAAATGCAAGAGAAAAACAGTAATAACATCTAGGATTAACGAAGAAAAACATCAACTAGTAATACACTAAGCCCTAATGTAATAGAAAAATATCATTATAAACAGCAGCACGAACATGAGTCTGTATGAGCAGATGGTCACAGATGAACACGGCAACATGAAAACAGATCAGCATCAGCATGGTATTGTTTATTTATTCATGAGTCTAACAGCCTCAGTGTAGAAGCTGTTCCTCAGTCTAGTGGTTCTACATTTGATGCTCCTCAACCTCCGTCCTGAGGGGAGTGGGGCAAAGAGTGTGTGTGCTGGGTGAGTTGTTAAACAAATAATAAAATCTTTAGTTAAATCCATTGTATTAGTAGTTTTCTAGTTAACTAATAGAGTTGTTTTTTTAGTCAATACTTGAAAAACATTGCTCGAGTTGTTTGGATTGAGTTTGCTTTTGTTTTTTGGAGAAAAAAAAGGGGCAGATAATATAAGATTTTTTCTTCTTCTGCCTCCTTTCATTTCATGTCTTTTTCTTTTACACTGCATGTTTAAACGTTTTTTATATTGATGTAAAATGAATAAATTTAATTTAAAAAAAAATTGCATTAAAAAAACGTGTGTGTGTTGTTGTTTTCACTGTTTTTTATTTATTTGCATCTTAGGAGTTGGAGCAGCTGGAGGATGTTTGGAGGGGAGAAGTCCAGGACCTGCTGTCTCAAATCACTCAGCTTCAGGCAGATAACAAGAAGTTGTTGGTGAGTCTCTCGCTGAAAGAGTCGCCCATCACCGAGGAGGACCTACAGCAAAAACGTGAGGGTGGGTAGTCTGCTGCAGCAACACTGCCATGACTTTTAACGCAGATTGGATGTTGCTTATTGGGATAAACTCATTGTAAATGCTCTTTATTACGTCGGTAACATTCAAAAATAACAAAAGAATTTAAACCTTAAGGACAGGTGATCCCCTATTTTGCCATTTTTAAAGAAATTTATTTACCACTGTTCATGCATCCTCTTTAAGAATCGTATAGTTTGATTTAGTAGTTTTTAGTAGAAAGGGATTCAGAACAAAAGCCGCAGGTGTGTCATACGTACGTTTAGTATCACAGTGAAAACTCAGTTGTGACTTCAATTTCAGAAAGTAGGTCGTGAGGAGAGGTGACTATTTTTAAAGTACCGGTAGACCAAAATATATCTCTTGTGCCAACCTCATGCAGCTATATATAATGTCAGGGCTGCAGCAAAGAAGCACAGACTTAATCACTTGTTAAACCCAAACAAACGCTCGCAGCATAATGTGATTTTAGATGCAACATGGATGCATTTGCTTTTTTTAAATAGTGTAACAGAAAACCTAGATTCAGGTTGAAACCTTGAGTTTGAAATCCAATGTTTTTGTAAACAGTAACTTTTTACTTAGATTGATTCTCATTTTACATCTCATTTATTGTTTTTGTATTGTTTTATTATTTGCAGTAATTTCAGAAAGAGACAGCCAAGTGACAAAGAAGCTGAGAGATGTCGTGGATAAACAGAGAGATGAAATCAGGGCTAAAGACCATGAGCTGGCGCTGAGAAACGAGGATGTTGAAGCTGTAAGATTTGAATCTGCCCACGCTACAGCACCTTAAATATTCTGTAGTCTCCAGAAATGCCCTATTTGTCCAGAATCTGTTTGAATTGTGTTCTTTTGACAACAGCTCCAGATGCAGCAACATCGACTCATGAGAATCAATCAGGACCTTCTTCACAGGATTGGAGTGATGAAGGCTCAGGGTAAAACACTGATTCAGCAGCGAGCCGAGCTGGAGGCTGCAACACAAGCGCGGCACCGGGAGTACGGAGCTCTGCAGATGGAGGCCGCGAGGCTAAGGAAGGAGCTCCAGGAGAAGGAGTTGGAAAGAAAAGCTGCTGTGATGGAGGACTTTCCTCTTTCAAGACCTGGAATGTCATCATCATCACCACCACCGATCACAGTAAGAGGCTCGACTGCTGTGTGTTTAAATTAAAACCACGTCTTTATGATTCCCAACTGGAAGTTTTGTGTTCCAAACTCAGTCCACAGCAGCATCGCTTCCTGACTCTGTCAACTCTGTCAAAACAACGTCTGTGTGGGTGGAATGTAGAGAAGATCCTGGCTTCGTGGCAAAGTGCTTTGAGTGTGACAGAAATCTTTCTCTTATGACAAAGTCTGCAAACAAAGAGAATGAGAGAAACTCTGATGATGATGAAAGGATGGTAGCACATTTGCAGGTAAGAACCACTTTCAATCTCCCACTCTAGAAAGCATTGCTGTATACAGTATAACACTGTCAGACTGTTTACAGTAGTCAGACATCACCACTTTATTTGTTGTCTGAATGAAAACACAGTTCATTTATACAGTTTAGTCAGAACTAATCATCTTTCCTAATCAACACTATCAAATTATTACTTTTCTGTTTGGGTGACTGGTTCCCTTCTCAGCTACCTGCTTTGTTACTCATGCTCCTGAATGTGTGTTTTCACTGCAGAGGGAATCGGCTGATCCAGAGCCAGAGGAAGAAACAGACTGCTTGGAGCAGGAGTCAGATAAACCTCGATTCACCCTGCAGGAGCTGAAGGATGTCCTGCAGGAGAGGAACGAACTCAAAGCCCAGGTTTTCATGCTCCAAGAAGAGCTGGCATATTACAAAAGGTAGAATATGGATCGCAGACTCTAGGTGTCACTGTTTTACAAGGCTTTAACGACGCTCACCCCATCTGTTGCTTCAGTGAGGAGTTGGAGGATGACATCAGTCCCCCCTTAAGCGCTTCTCCTTCATCACAACCAACTTCAGCTGATCAGCCTGAATCAGGAATAAGGCGATTGTGAGTACTAATCTTCCTTTGTACACTTATTTGAATGAGCACTTCCATTTTTTACATTGAAAGTTGAATATACAGTACAAGTAAAACAAATGTAAACATTTATCAGCAGTTGAAATTGTCACTATATGCTTTGATATACAACTTGCACAGAACTTATAATTTTTTATTGCTAAATGTATTTTCTGTATCCAACCATCTGTCCCCTTCCCTTTTGTCCATTTTCCTCTGGACAGGATCTTCACTGCCATAATGCCGATGGTGGCTGCTGGTTTGATCACAGACGATCCAACATTATTGCCAATCAGAAGACTTATTTCCTTTGTTTGACCTTGATTTTATTATTGTTGGATGACATCTCAAAATATTTTGCCCCCGCGTATTTACAGCAATTGGTTTAAGAGCAGTGGTTTTTATTTATTTATCAAGTACAGTATCTGTTGTTTATTCAGTTAAAGCCAAAGTGAAGCACACGTTATCATCACCAGTGTCAACTTTTATGATGCATTTTACTTTGATGTGGTCATTTTAGCAGCTTTAAATTAACTTTAATTTGTTAAATGTGTGACAACAAGATTATCTCACAGTATAATCTTATCACCTTTTTCTCGTTTTTTAGCTGCTAAGCAGTTTATTAACAATGGTTTAAATAATGCGTCAAGCATAGCTGCTTCAAGACAAATGAACTGGACATATCAGATGATTTATGTTTATGAAATTATCTTGTGAAAGTTAAAAAATGTATTTTCTGGTTCTGGCGGTGGATTATATTGTATTGCCAAACAGTACAACAAAACCACCTGAGTATTTTCAATCGATAATAAATATGTAACTCCTGTAAATTAATGTTTGTTCATAATGCAATAAAGAGGGTTTTTCTGTTTTTTTACTACGTTTGATTTATTTTGTGTGTTTGTTACTGAGCTTGCTGTGTATTGTTTTGTGTATTTTTCAACAATTTTGACAATTTCAAATGATTCATTCATTCAGTTTTTTTTTTTTTTTACTTATTTACTGTAACGGGGCGCTACCATTCAGCAACCTGCGTTCGTCAAGCAGATCAGAACATGTCCAGCGAAGAGCCAACTCCAATAGTTTTATTTGGGGCGTCAGATTTTCTGCCCTGTGGACACATTCAGCTGGTTTTAATGCACTGACACCACAAACATTTAACCTCGTGTAAGCTCAAACTCAGGAATATTTGCAGCAGAACCTGCTGAGATATTTTTTTATCCATTTGGAGCAGAAAGATGAGACCAGAACAGAAAACTGAGGATGACTAAAAGTTGGACATTTTTGCCAACATTTTATTTTATTCATTATTATTATTAATAGTCAATACACAGACTTCTGAAGACTGCTGTCAAGTGGAGCAAGTAAAGACAGCAGCAATGAGGAAATGTCAGATTGTCCTCTGGCAGTCTAAGCCTATACAATAACAGCATAACTAAGGGATAACACAGGAAACTCAAGCTGACCCTAACTATAGGATTTATGAAAAAGGAAAGACTTGAGCCTAATTTTAAAAAGTAATCAAGGTGTCAGTCGGACAGAAACTGGAAATCGGTTCTACATGAGGAGCCTGATAATTGAAAGCTCTGCCTCCAGTTCTACTTTTGAAAACTAGGAACCACAAGTAAACCTGCAGTGAGAGCAAATCGCTCTGTTAGGAAAGAATGGATCAAAAAGTTACGTAATATAAGATGGAGCTAGGTTGTTGAGAGCTTTGTGTGCTAGAAGTAAGATTTTGAACACTATTCTGGATCTGACAGGGAGCCAATGGAGAGAAGCTAAAACTGGACTACATGTAATATGATCTTTCTTTCCAACTCATTAAAACTCTGCTGCAGCATTTTGGATAAAAATGTGTTATAAGGACAAAAGTAACGTTTTAATATTTCTTACCGGTATAGTCATTATTTAGTTGACTACATCAAGATCTGATTCAAACAAAACAGGGCCATAATCATAGTGAATCACGTGCTTCCTCACCTGATTCCTACAAGTTTATTGCACATGTCGAGAAAGACGGTGAGAAAAAGAGAAGAGCTTCACTCGAGCCAAAAAATTGGTTGCTTCCTTTTCCAGACAAAATCCAAGATGTGCGTTTACAATTGGCGCGTGCTGAGTGAGTTCTCTTCATGTGTAGACGATCTTTGAGTTTACCTGTTGCTAGGATACTTCGCCCTCCTCTGCTGCGCTGCGAGCCTGATGGAGGAAGTGCAGCTCTGCTGGAAGTTAGTTACCTTCGTTCTGAAAAATACCAGAGCCGAAGTCTACAGAAGAGTGGAAACGTTGTTTTCAACACAGTAAGTTCACGCTTGACGAGAAAATAAAAACTGCTTCATTCAGTTATTGAAGGAATCGTACAGTTCCGCCATGGAGTTCGGTGAAGAGTCGTCGCCTGCTCTGGCGTTCGAGAAGGACGCCTTTGAGCTGACGGTTGAAGATGTTTACGACATCTCCTACGTGATCGGACGGGATCTGTTGAAGATTAGCAGCACGGGAGAGGAAGTGTCGGGTTTACAGTTCAGGATAGTCCGAGTTCTGGAAATGTTCGAAACTTTGGTCAACAAATACAACTTGTCTCTGGAGGAGCTGAGAATGGAGCGGGACAACCTGAAGAGTGAGCTGGACAGGATGATGGAGGACGGGTCCTCCTCCGGACAGAGCAGAGTGAGTTGTCCCGTGAGTCCAAGCTGTGTGTGTTTAGAAGGAGGTGGACATGACATTTCTGATCTGCCACGTGCAGCATGAACCAGCAGGAGCGAATCAGCTGCTGGTGGACCTGACCGACCCCAACAGACCGCGCTTCACCATGCAGGAGCTGAAGGAGGTGCTGCAGGAGAGGAACCAGCTGAAGGCCCAGCTCATGCTGGTCCAGGAGGAGCTGCAGCTGTACAAGAGGTAGGTCAAATCACTTTATGCTTTGACTTTTTAAAGATGGAGGTGTGTGGGAGTCGGCAGAAAGAGACGAAAAATACCTTGAGTCAGTGGCGGAGCTAGACTTTTATTGCTGGAGGGCCCGGGGGGGAGGCTATCTGTAAGGGGTCCAATTACAGTGGTAAAAATGGACTTGTCCCAACTTTTTTGGGATTTGTTGACGCTATGAAATTTTGAAACTACATATTTTTCCCTTAAAATGATACGTTCTCTCAGTTTAAACTTTTGATCTGTGATCTAAATATTTTTAAGTTTAGAAATCAAGTATTTTTCTAAACAGCTTTAGTGTTTGACTTTGTCCACACTCATAAAACACACAATGAAGTACAAAAAAAAAAACTTAAATGGTACATTGCTGCTTTGAGCATGTAACAGTCACAAGTGTCACAACCCATTGTGCTACATAGTGCCACCCAGGGGCGTAACTTTAGGTCTAACATTGGGGGGGTTGTGATTAACAATAAACACGAAAAAATTGTACACTATACGCTTCAGTGTTTAATACGCGTCATCTCTTCTTCTTCTTCTTCTTCGATGGTGTTTACTGGCAGTTTACAAACTCAGTGCATTACCGCCATCAACCGGACGGAGATGTAATTCAAGAGTCTACTTTCAACAAAAAATAAATAAATAAATTAATTAATTAATTAAAATAAAATTAAATCCTTTCAGCTAATTTTGTAACTTTCAAATATTTAACAAATGCTTTAGTTATAACCTGTGACTGATTTTTCTTCAATAAAGTAACCATTGTCACCGAACTCCCCATTACCCTTTCCAGTGCCTTCCTCTCTTTATTATATTTCTTACAATAAATCAACACATGTTCCACTCCTTCCAGTACCCCACAATTAGAGCAGTCACCTGATGGATGTTTTCCTATTATCTTTAGACCACTATTTAATGTAGTGTGCCCAATCCTCAACTTAATCCATACTTCCTCTCTCCTAGACATGAAACTACTATCGTCACTTAGGAGTACCTCCTTCTGTATGTTATGTAAATGTCTTCCTCTTTCCTCTAAATCCCACCTCTCCTGCCACATATCATTTATTTTATCTTTAACAATTATTTTTATTTCTGCTTTACTTAATGGGACATCATATTCAATTTCTCTTGCTGTATACGCGTCATCTCCACGCGACGCGTCAGCTTTGTCCTGATCAAGATGGCGGCGACAGGACCCAGCTAGTACGAAGAACTTCACAAAGAAACACGGTAAAAACAATTATTTCTTTGCGAGAAAAAATATATTACTAAGCTGACTTTATAGAAGACGTGTTCTTGAGTTTAACTAAATGTTCAAATCGGCTGGATTTAAAAAAAAAAGTTCGCTGATTTTTATGCAGGCGCCAGGCGGGTCAAACCGGACGCTTTCTTTCTTTAAATTTAGCTAAATAAACGCTTAAAAATATACAGTATTTCTTCGCTGACTTATGGGTGATAGTAGACGTACTCCTGAGTTTGACGAAATGTTCAAATCAGCTGGATTTAAAAAAAAAAAAGTTCGCTGAATTTTATGCAGGCGCCAGGCGGGTCAAACCGGAGCTTTGTTTCTTTAAATTTAGTTAAATAAACGCTTAAAAAATATATTTCTTACCTCACTACAGCAGATGGGCTCCTGAGCTGAACCAAATGTGAAATCAGCTTGATTTAAAAATCCGCGGTGTGGTTTATGAGTGGTATCTTGCAAACAAAAACAGCGAACCTCACAGCTAATAGCAGCTACATCCATAGCAAGGGGCGGGCAGCGACAGAGTCAGTCCGACCAAAGGAGGCCTTTTTCGAACACATGCATGTAGAAACTTCTGGGCAACTTCATGAGCAGCTCCGTGACTCACGTGACTTCCTGTAGCCGGTGAGATGGGTGATACCAAATTATTTGCAGGGGAGGGGGTCAGTCCTCAGGGAGTTTGTTAAAAACATGCAGCAATTTTACTAAAAAATTTGAATGAATAAAGAAAATCAATTATTGATGTAAGATATGTATAATGACGAAATGATGTCATTTTATTGGGGGGGTTGAAATGACCGGATCAAATTATTGGGGGGGTCAAAACCCCCCTAACCCCCGTGTAAATTACGCCTATGGTGCCACCTACTGTGCAGGAATGACCGGGTGTCGTGACATGTAAATCATACCATACCATTTTATTTATAGAGTACTTAAAGTCAAGTCATCTTAAAACAGTGACAAGGCCAACCAAAGTGCTGTCCAAACAAACAAACAGGCAACACACACAATGAAGTACAAAAAAAAAAAAAATTATAATTCTAAGGGGGCCACTCAGATGGCCGGGGGGGCACTGCCCCCCCCTTCCCGCCCCCCTCTGGCGGCGCCACTGCCTTGAGTCTCGATTTATTCTTTTTTATATTTATCTTTTATTTATTTATTTATTTGTTCATTTTACATTTTGTAAAGAAAAAAACATATTTTTACATTTTAACAATCAAATGAAAAAGAAAAAAAAACATAAAATGAAAGGAGACAGGGAGAAGAAAAAAATCTTATTTTACCTGCCCCTTATTTCTATAATAACAAAAAAAAGTGAGATCAATAAAAATAACTCACACTCAAGAATGATACAAAATTTAAGCTATTTACATGATTTGAATACACATTTAAGTTTTAGTACAATTTGACAATTTGAGTATTTAGTATCTAATTAACATATTAGCTTTAATAATTTTTTTAAAGACTGTGAGTTAGTAGTTTTAATTTCATTTTCTAAACTATTCCACAAGTCAACACCTTGGATTGATACACACCGTCCTTTCAAACTTGTTCTGTATTTTGGCTTTGCAAAAATCTCCATTCCTTTCAGGTTGTAACAGCTCATTCTTTTTACAAAATTTACTTGAACATTTGGAGGCAATGAATTTTTATGAGCTCTATACATTACCAACAAAATGTTGTAATTTACCAAATCATAAAACTTAAGCAACCTAAGTTGCTTAAACAATATATTCGAAGGATGGCAGTAAGGTTTTCCC
>JBBPBX010043880.1:0-14243 GCA_038048925.1 Garcialebias charrua
TTTGTTTAATTTTTCCTAGTTAAACCGTAGTGAACCAGGTAAATACACACTCTTTGAAAATTGTGAAATTGAGGTATGTTATATAATAAATCTTAAAAATGTAAAATATGTGTTATGGCTGAAAAAAATGCAGAAAAATAGTGAGTTTTTTTCTTACTTGTTGAACCTATGTGGAACAAAAAAGGAGCAGAATAAATACAGAGAAAACAGGAAAGTTAAGTAAATCACAGTAAAAGCATTACAATATATTTTAACCCTAAAATATCCTGATTCATAAAAAAAGTTATTTATTCGATAAATAAATAGGTAGATAGCATAACCCCCCCCAATGTTAGACCTAAAGTTACGCCCTTGCACAGAGTCCGCAATCTCATGCTCCATTCTTCACTCACTCGTGAACAAAACCCTGAGATACTTGAACTCCTCCACTTGAGGCAGAACCTCACCCTCGACTTGAAGAGAACAATCCACCCTTTTCCGATTGAGGTGGCCTCAGATTCGGAGGTGCTGATCCTCATCCCAGCGGCTGCGAACCGCTTCAGTGAGAGCTGGAGATCACGGCACAATGATGTCAACAGGACCACATCATCTGCAAAGAACAGAGATGGAACCCTGAGGCCACCGAACCGGACTCCCTCCACCCCCTGGCTACAACGAGAAACTCTGTCCATGAAAGTTATGAACAGAATCGATGGCAACGGTCAGCCCTGGCCGAGTCCAACTCAGAATTAAATTAGAATAGGACACGCAATGTCTTTCGTCTTTGTAATATCTCAGAGCTTTAACACTGAAATAAAGTGAAGTGTGGTGAGGAATAAAACATTGCAGAGCAGCCTCTTCACGCTTTTCCAAGAGGGTGAAACCATCAGCGTCGTGCTCCACAGAGCAAACGTCGAGCGATTTGCGTCAAACCCGTTGACTCAAGTGCGCTTAATGCGACGGCTCATCACAAGTTTAGGTGAAGAAATGAACACAAAGAGAAGCGGCAAATCTTGTGCCTGCAGCGTTTTGAAAGAGGTTCACTGCTCCAGAGTGACGCTCCCGTGAGATGAACGAGGAGAACCAGAGTCTAATCAGCATGTTTAGTTATCTCGAGGAGATAAAACACTCTTCTCTGCAGCGTATGTCTGTCTGCTTCTTCCTCCTTTTCATGTGCATTAGTGATTCAGACAGACGTAAGGGGGCTTGCATGGGGGTGGGGGGTCTTTGATGTCTTTACATGAAACATCTGCACTGACAAACTGTAGTTCTAAAGGAAGAAGGAAGACGGACATGTGATAAGGTTTAATGGACTGAATAAAGAGGGTTAAGGTATCAGACTTCCTCTTAATAACATCTCATGTCAGCTTCTGGGATTTCATCTCAACATTTGGACCCCCGGCCTTTAGAAGCTAGACTCTGTTCAAATACCTAAAGTTTACAAGAGTAGATTTCACCAGTGGTTGCAACAGATTTTGTCCCATTTTTATTTTTATTTGTTTTGGATTTAAAGCATGCTGCAGCTTCATTAAGACACAAAACCTTTTTTTTTTTTTTTTCTCAAAGCAGTTGCACAAGTTGCATCATGCACATGTTCAACAAACACAACACACACCTCATCTTAGAATATCTTTACTCAGCACATATGACAGTTTAGGTCAAAATCATTTTAAAGCCACAGTTCAGTTCATAATTTCTCATCTGGCAACCCGACTGACATGGAAGCTACAGTGTTTTTTGTGTAAAACTGCTCTTTTTTTTTTGTTTGTTTATTACCCCAATAAACATTGAAAAACCACTAAGGTTTCCAGAGGTTGTTCTCATGTAAACGGTACCTCAGTAGATCGATCACTTTGACTTGGTCATTTTAAAAGTAGCTTGCATGCTGCAAAAGTCCGGGCACCCCTGCCCTGGACTCTGAGTAAACACAAGAGAAGTTTTATGTTGACAACTGTACACTTTTTCTGTAAATTCTTAAATAAATTATTTTTGTTCAAAAGAAAGTATTTGTCTCATTAAATAATTTTCAAAATATCTAACAATATCCTTAAAAATCTGTCAAATTTCTAAACATTCTTATCACAGAAAATAATAAAACTAATTTTCAAACATTTAAGGGCGAGATACACTCGAGCGTCCTCACGATACGCCAATACGCAGCGTACGTATGCCCCGTACGCAGCGTAGCCCCGCGTAGCCCCTCAGGGCAAGTACGCGCAAAAGTATTTTTTTACTACGCATACGCGATTCGCATACGCGATGCGCGGTGTCTGACCTAAACTTCCCCGGCTCCGGACTGTTTTGTATGTTACACAAATGAAATAAATTCCTCTTTTTTATCGCTGATCGGGCCTTTTCTTTTGTTTTTTTGCCTAAAGTCAAGTAACCGCTTCTTCCTCCGTTCACTCGATGAATGAAATGAATGAATTCAGGTCCTACCTGGGTGCGCGATGTTTTATATATTCCCTGGTGGGCTGTGGGCTGCAGGAAAAGCACTCCCTGTTATTATTTTTATTTCTGAGAGAACTTTTTATAACATATATAGTAGAAAGACCGTATCAGAACACCGCAGAAGTCTGAGCGAGCTGCTCACGATTTGAGCTGACTGAAATCTGTCAATCATTTCAGTAGGCGTGTCAAAGTGACCAATCAGCGAGCTCAGTTGAGTCCTCTCCGTGGAGCGAAAAACTACCGGAAGTGACGATCGGAAGTGACGGTACGGAGGAAATGACGTAGAATTTGGAGCGAAAACACGAGAATCTACGCGAGAACATCAGCCGTGCTGTAGCAGAGGCTCCGTATACGCGCGTATACGGGCATATACGCGCGTATACGGAGTCTGCTTCACTGTATCTCGGCCTTTAGACTTATGGTATGCAGATTAAAGATAATATTTTTTTCCGCTAAAGACATGTCTCCTCTTCCTGTTGAGCCACCGGAGCCGAGCTTGGTCCGTTCTGTCCTGACTGGCCGACGGGAAGGTCCGGTCAGGAAAAACCTCCCTCAGTTTGCTCAAGAAGAACACTTCCAAGTTTCGACCAGCCTGGGCCACCTCTGAGTCCGGCTGCACAGCAGGAGAGAAAAAACACAGCAAAGATTAAAACCCATGCAGCTGATCCTCCAAACTACAACAATTTAAGGGTCCTGTATATTATGAGCTATTCAAATAAGCTTCATGCTAATGGTGGGCTAATCAGGCACAAAATAATTTCTTAAACATTGAGATTATCAGATTTTCTTGTCTTAGCCCCCCTTCACATGGATGAAAACACTGCTGCACTCTCTACAACCTGCACAAATGATCAAAACGTAGCTGGGTCACGGCAAATTTGGGAAACCTTTATCAGCGTGATGTAATCATGACGTCAATGCACTTTTGGGGTTGAGATGGTGTGAAGGCAGGGCAGCCGACTTGGGACCAAAAGGTCCTGGGTTCGATCTCCAATCATAGACTATATGCCACGGGGTGTCGTGACGTACTTCAGTCAAAATACCGGCCACATCCCGCTCTTCCGGGTCCTAGCCACTGCTGTTGTTGTTAGCGTTAGCTCCTAGTAGCAGACCATGACAACGACCCAAAACGGGAAGCGGCTGCGCGCCACCGGCACTACAAGTGAGTTCCGTTGTGTTTGCCCACCGGTGGGAACAGCTGTTCAGAGGGGGGGTTTGGGCGAAAATATATCACGGCTATCCGTAGGGGGAACGTCGCCATAATTTTATATGGATTTATATGTGTATAGAGTTATTATTGGTGTGTATGCAGATGTTTTATTAATTGTATTTAGTCATATATGTTCGTGTCTTTCCCGCTAACCGGAAGTGCGCGGTCCGGCCGATGAATGCGTTAGTGCTGGAATGGAAGTCCGTGGCATATAGTCTATTGCACACCTCGTGGTGTTTCTGAGCAGGACACCTCATCCCCAGCTCCTCCACGGTTGCTTTCAATAGCTGCCCACTGCTCCACCTGGTGGTGGATGCTGTAAATGCAGAAAGCCAATTTTGCCCTTGTATGGGAACATACAATGATGACGATCTTCTTTCTTCTTCTTGTCCGCGGAGGGTTGCCCGCCTGATCCAATGGACCCGTTTCTGGACACCCACCTGGATCCTGACCTCGGGGACAGAGCAGTGGTCCCCTGCTTCGTGCCACAGGCCCAAAGGTGGACTTGTGCAGATCGGGTCCAAAAGTCCTGTACAGAACCTGTGTCAAGGTGCTGAACAAGAGGACTCTACACAACAGAGCTGTCAGCGTCGGGGACAACAAGTTCGGAGGGCAGAAGCCCCAGTGGAGGACACTCTACAAACCTCCGATAAAAAAACGGACTGGTGACCTGCAATGGAGGATCCTTCATGGCGCCATTGCTACAAATTCGTTTTTATCTGTCATCAGTCCCGGAGTGTTAAATGAGTGTCCTTTTTGCAGTTTGTCAGAGAATGTTTTTCATGCTTTTATGGATTGTGCACGACGAATAGTTTTTTTTTGTTGGGCCTCTTAATGAAGATTTTTAACCTTTTTGACACAGTTTTTACCCAATCTGTTTTTATTAATGGTGTATTTTACAGTAGGGCCACTAAGGACAAGTCCCAAATTTTAAACTTTTTAATCGCCGAGGCAAATACTGTATGGCAATTTATTTGTCTCGCAGGGACATACTGCAAGATGGACCTCACCTCGATGCTGTGTCTCTGTGGAGGTGCAACGCCAGGGCCAGGTTGGCCTTGGAGTTTCACTTCCACAGGGACACTGGGGATTTGGAAAAGTTTATGAAACTGTGGGGAGTTAAAAATGTCTTAAGCACCATTTCTGATCAGAGAGAACTAAAATACAACAAGCTTTTAATATAACCCCTTTATTTTAAACTTGTCCTGATCATGTTTTTAATACTGTGTGAATAAAGTTTTGTTAAAAATCAAAAAATCTTCTTCTTCTTCTTCTTTCGGCTTCTCCCTTCGTCAGGGGTCACCACAGCGAACTAGTCGCACGAAGACTTGGCAATTGTTTTTACACCAGATGCCCTTCCTGGCACAACCACAGACCACCGAGCTACCACAGCCCTCTGTGTGGAGCAGAGTGCTGCTATCCAGGGTGCCCGGGGGAGCAGATGGTGCGGGTTAAGGGCCTTGCTCAAGGTCCCAGAGTGGGGAAGACGAGGATGGAGACAGGTGTGACTGCTTCACTTATCCCACCCACATTTTTTGATGTTGTCAGTACCGGGGCTTGAACCGGTGATCTTCCGATTACAAGCTCACCTTCTTAACCTCTGAGCCATCACTCCCAAATGACAATACATACATGTTAATATTATTATTTAGTGCTAGGCAAACAGGTTTTTTCCACATCTCTGAGATGCTTCTGACTCTATTCAACGACCCAGGCGTGACTCTCGAGCAACGGACCCTTCCATGAAACTAAACAGTCATGTAAACACGATTGTTAAATCCTGTTGTTGTTTTGTTTTGTCTTTTGAGGCAACCGTCTAAACCGAAGCCCACACTGTCCAAAACTAACTACATGCTTTCATAACATCCAGGCTTGATTACTGCAGTATTCTTTTTGGAATCAGTCAGACCTCTACTGAACGTTTGCAACTGGTTCAAAACACTGCAGCCTGATTTTTAACTGGCACAGGCAAAAGAGAGCACATTTCTCCAGTTCTGGCCTCCCTTCACTGGCTCCCGGTTCACTTTCAAATTCGTTTTAAAATCCTTCTGTATGTTTGTAAATCTCTGAACAGTTCTGTCCCCTCTTATCTCTCTGATCTGCTGCAGCCATATCTGCCACAGCACTCTCTGCGGTCAGTAGACCAGATAGACCATACCCAGTATGGGTGATGCTGCAGCCCCCCTGGCTCCTCACAGGGGGCTGGAAAGCGCTACAGTATATAAATAAGCTCCATTTACCATTTACGGTACTTTTATTGGTTCCAGGCACTCGTTTTAAGTGACAGGGCTTTCTCTGTTGCAGGTCCAAGACTTTGGAATGAGTTACCAATGCACATCAGGCAGACTCCCTCTCTCACTGTTTTTAAATCATGTTTAAAAACTCACTTTTATTCCCTGGCTTTTGACTCCAGGTGAGTTGATTTTAACTCGCCTGTATTGTATAATGTTAGCCATTTAGTTCTTATCTTTACCTGTTTAGATCTACCGTATGTATTTTATGCTGTGTTTTTGCTTGTTTTGTTTATGCTGTATAGCCCTTTGGGTGGCCTTGTTGCTGTTTAAAGTGCTTTATAATTAATAAAGTGGTATGGTATGGAATGGTATAAGATTACACCATGCTAGCATGATGTCATCCAGGATATCATGTCTGGCTTGGTTTTTATGGCCTAGCCAAGCCACACCGATGCACATATGGATACTCTGCCTGCCATTATGCTCCAATTAAACCCTTGATATGTTGCCTTTATGAGAAGAAGCCACCAGAACCGTAGCTACGGACATTTTGTCAACGCTCAAAACCTTTCATGTGAGATGTGACCGTGTTCCTCACACCTGCCTGGATTGGAAGACCTTGTCAAAAACCATCCACATTATGGCAAATGTTTACATTGTGCTGTTCAGTCTGAAGGAGGCTTCAGCAAACTATAAAATTATGTTTATTATTAATAAATAGTTTTTAAATTGTTTAAGGGTACCGTTAATACTATTTTGCACTTTATTAGCCAATGCTACCATGCTCTAAGGTTCAGTTATGACAATAAGCAAGGATTTAAACTGTTGAAGGCTAGCATGCTAATGTTAGCATTTAACTCTAAATGTTTTGGCCTATGATTTTACGGTAGATGTACAGAACCAAAGTGTTGCTTGTCTTACTTTAACATTTACAGGTGAATGGACACAACCGGCACTCATGACAAAAGAAATATAGGCTACATAGAAATGTAGTTTTTTTTTCTATAGTCTAAAAATCAAACAAAACTGGAATCAGCTAAAAGTTGGACAGATTCCAACGCTGTCCTGAAACACTTACGTAATTAAACGTAGCACAGTTTTTGAACATCAGTAGGACGTCGTCAACAAACTGCTCCGCTGTGAAGTAATGAAGAGTGTTGCTTTTGTCCAGTTTCCGTCGAACGACAGATAAATCAATAGGCCTCTTGATGGTCTGGTAGTAGTTTCGAGCCTAGAGAACATTCACAATAATTACATTGTGACGGAGCAAATGGTGCCATTTTTACAGCATTTTGATTTAGAATGTGAGGAGGAACATTTCAACCAAACAAAGAGAAACGTTCTGCCCTGAGTTGCTCTTTTTTCCTAATTTAACAGATGTTTAATGGTGGTATCTTGTTTCATTTATGCTTTTTACACAACTTTTTATTTATTCATGTGACGCTTTTGATTTATTTTCAGATATTCTGTCAAACTTACCAGAGGGCTGACAGGTTCATGAAATGGAGCGCTGAGTGTGTGACAGTACAGTAGAAGAGTCAACTTCTCACACCTCTGCAGAGAGAAATGCAACAAAATGTACAGAAAAGACAACAAGATAAAGAGAATTTTAATTTTGTACCTTGAAAACATTATTTGTTAAGTCAGTATGACTGTGGACTGCAACTACTGGCAACAAACTGGGAACAGTGCAGGGAGTTTCTAAAATGTCTCAGAACATTTAAAATTCTATTAATTTTCTTGTAAGTCATACAGTCTCACTCTCAAGTCACTGGAATTTTGAACATGTTAGAAAATATTCAGAATAAATTTATTGTGAAAATAATAACAGAGTTGTCGCAGGTCCAGAACCCAAATGTAGTTTCTGTGACTCAGAGAGTGCAAGACATCTGAGACAACTTTATGAGTTTGGTGATGCAACCAAGGTCTAACTAGAGAAGCTGAATTTCCTGTGAAAATACAGTGTGAATTGCAGAAGAACTTGCTAAACAGCGGTTGAAATGAGCTAAAAACATGCTGAAATGGAGCTGAAATGGAAGAACAAGCCTAATTTAGCAGAACACATAAAGAACACATGTTTGCTGAGTTAAGTTTAAACAATCAGAAAGGAGCACAAAAATAGGAAATTGTCAAAAAAAATCTGAAATTATAGCAACACCAAAAAAAAAAAAAACACTGAACAGTAGCTGAAAAAGCAGAAAGAATCTTAAACGACCAGGATGAAGTACAATGAGCTGAAATGAACTAAAAAAATATATGGAATTAGCTGAAAAAACTAAATTTAGAACAAAAACAGCTCAATATTAGCTAAAATAGCATAAAAAGCTGAAACTAGCAGAAATTAGTTGAAAGGAGCACAACAAACTGAAAGTAGTAATTTGTAGAAAGAAGGTAATTAGGCTGAAATTATCAGAAATTACCACAAAAAACTTGACTTTATCTGAAAGCAGCTAAAATTAGATAAAAATGCTGAAAATACAGCTGAAAAGGTAGATCAAGCTAAAATTAGCAGAAGGAATTATTAGAGAGAGCACAATTTTGCCAAATTAGGCTGAAAAAGGCAGAAATGAGCACACAAAATTAAAAATTATTTTTAAAAAGCTGAACAGCAAAAAAACTGCTGAAAACAATATCAGAAAGAAGCTTAAATTACCACAATGAAGTGGACATCACTTATTATTATTATTATTGTTTTTTTTTGTTTGTTTTTTGTTTTTTTGCTGAATTAGGCTGAAAAGGTTTAAATGAGTGGAAAAAAATGTGGAATTAGCTGAACATGCTAAAATTTGCTTAAAGGTGGAGTCTGCAGTTTCTGTAGAACATCAGCACTTAGAAAAAATTTCAACAAGCAAAGCATTCTGATCCCTCCCCCTCAGAGCCATATATGGCACTGCCCCCTTGTGGTCTGTTAAAATTCAAATTCAAGCTCTGTTTTTATTGGCTGATTCAAATTCAAGCTCGGTTTTTATTGGCTGGTTACAAACTTTGTTTTTATTGGCTGGAAAATGGCGGGTCACTTTTTCTTTTTAGAAATGCTTATTTACCACCTGGAGAAGCAAGGGGACAATATTTTTTTTTAGTTTTTTTCAGAGATTACCTCTCTAACATCAATCTAGTGACAGAGTGAAGAAATATGTTAAAAATATATTGTTAGAAAAGTTACATATAGCAGCTTTAAAACATCTAAATAGTAGCTGAAATAGCAGAAGAAGCTGAAACACATAAATAAGCTGAAAGGAGAATAAACAGCTGAAAAAAGCTGAAAATAGTGGGAAAATTTTTAAATTTGCAGAAGGAAGCTGAAAGAAGCCGAAGCAGAACAAAATGTGAAAGGAGCAGTAAAAGGCTAAACACATCTAAAGATTTGAAGGATGTAAAATGAGCTCGGTTCATTTTCTATGAGGAAAAAACAATGGCAGAAAAGGCTAAATATTTCAAAAAGCTAAAGTTACACCAATACCAAGTCATAGCAGGATTGCCCTGAACGAGCTGAACGTTTTGATTTAGGATTTGTTGAAATAGCTTCAAAACTGTACGAACAAGAATGGCACCGAAAAATGTACGGGAGAAAAATGGATCACAATGGTGTGAATGCTTCAGAAGCGTTCACACTATTATTGGACACAATAAATTCAATTTAAAGCCCTGTGGCTAAGTTGCAACACAAAGTAACTGCACCTCATTTGCAGGAATGTTGCAGTTTATTAGTAGTGAAACAATTCAGTGCGATTCATGTGAATATTTTCTTGCAGTTTTACGTGCAGCTGTTGCCAACCGTTGCAGCCCAGTGAGACTTCAGCTTCATTCTCTCACACCCAGAGCCCAGAACCAGACGAGATCTAGAATTGTCCTAAAGGTGCTTTTACTTTTTCAGTTTTACGTTAAACTAAGGATAAAAGACAAACTGCTCATTTTCCAACACATCTCACCCTCTGGTCCAGGTGGGACAGCGTGTAAGGCACTGTGGCCGCCCCACAGGTGTGCATGTTCTCACAGTCGTAAGCCTGAGCAGGCTCCTGGTCGGATCTGCACGTTGTACACACCCATTCGCCTCTGGTTGAGACCCGAGTCACCGAAAAAGAAAAACACAGAACTTTAACGTCCTTTACTACGGAAGGGTATTGCTGTCATCCATAAAATATATATTTTTTGATATTATGTAGTAAAAACGTGATATTATGTAGTAAAAACGTAATACGTATGTAGTAAAAACGTGATACGTATGTAGTAATAACGTGATATTATGTAGTAAAAACATGATATTATGTAATAAAAATGTGATACGTATGTAGTAAAAACGTGATAGTTATGTAGTAAAAACGTGATATTATGTAGTAAAAACGTGATATTATGTAGTAAAAACATGATATTATGTAGTAAAAACGTGATATTATGTACCGGTAGTAAAAACGTGATACGTATGTAGTAATAACGTGATATTATGTAGTAAAAACGTGATATTATGTAGTAAAAAGGTGATAGGTATGTAGTAAAACATGATATTATGTAGTAAAAATGTGATATTATGTAGTAAAAACATGATATTATGTAGTAAAAAAGTGATAAGTATGTACCGGTAGTAAAAACGTGATATTATGTAGTAAAACGTGATACGTATGTAGTAAAAACGGGATATTATGTAGTAAAACGTGATATTATGTAGTTAAAAAGTGATAAGTATGTAGTAAAAATGTGATATGTATGTAGTAAAAACGTGATACGTATGTAGTAATAACGTGATAATATGTAGTAAAAACATGATATTATGTAGTAAAAACATGATATTATGTAGTAAAAACGTGATACGATGTAGTAAAAATGTGATATAATGTAGTAAAAATGTGATAAGTATGTAGTAAAAACGTGATAATAGCATATCACGTTTTTACTACATAATATCACGTTATTATTACATATGTATCATGTTTTTACTACATAATATCACATTTTTACTACATAATATCACGTTATTACTACATAATATCACGTTATTACCACATACGTATCACGTTTTTACTACATAAGCTCAAAAAATATTTCATGGATGACAGCAATATCCTTCCGTACTTTTCCTCTTCTCAGAGACTGTTACAGTAAAAGTGTGTTCAGAGATTCACGCCTGAAGATCCTAAGCGGTTCTTCACTGTGGCCACACGGTACTTACAGTGGGAAACTGGTGAGACGAGGTATGTGACAGGACAGGTGGTAGACTTTAGGACACTTGTCACAGCAGAGCAACTCTCCTCCATTCAGACAAACGGCACAGAAATCGTCACTCTCCATCTCCTCGGTTCCTGCTCCAGCTTCCTGTTTGACGGAGCAGCACAGATCCTGAACTGGATCTTCGATGAACTCCACTGGAACCGCACCCACTTCACATTTAGCGTCAGACTTGTCCTCCAGCTCCAGACAACAGTCCTGATCAGTTTCCGTCTCCGGCTCCAGTTCGATCGCCACGGCCTGCTCTGGATCGGGATCCAGATAAAACGTTTCGGGATCACTTTTCTCATCGTCTGATCCGGAATCGAACAGGATGTACGGCAGATCTGGATTGGATTCACAGTCGAAGCCCGAGTCTTGCTCTGGTTCGTCCAACGAAGAGCCTTCGGGACAGTAGGGTTCGGTCCAGGATGTGAGTGTCCTCTCTGCTTCCTCAGCCTTGACCGAATCTTCTTCTTTCTCCAAATTAACTTCCTCAGTCAGACTGGATCCAGTCTGCCAACAACGATCAAGCCACAGATAAAAAAAATGGACATTAAAAATGACCTTGTGCTTCTTTTCGTCTCCTCTTCATCCAAGCAAAATATTATTCTGAATGAGAATAAGAGGGCCGCGCTTATACAGGTAGTCCTCGAGTTACGATGGTCTCGAGTTACGACGTTTCACGGTTACGACGCATCTCCCATTAAAAATAAAATGATTTTTTTTTTAAGATAAAAAAAATATATATATATATTTTGAAAAATTTGTTTTGAAAAGCCGAGTTCCGGTTTTACTTCCAGTTTGACGGCAAAAGCAGAGCTCGACGGCAGAAACAGCTGAGGAGCAATGAGCCAACATGCTAACAGACCTTACTGTGAACGCCGCGAAGCAGTGGAAAAGTACGTACAGAAGGCTGCAGATCTTGGAGGAGCAACGAGCTAACATGCTAACAGACCTTACTGTAAACGCTGCGAAGCAGTGGAAAAGTACGTACAGGCAGCTGTAGATCTTGGAGGAGCAACGAGCCAACATGCTAACAGACCTTACTGTAAACGCTGCGAAGCAGTGGAAAAGTACGTACAGGCAGCTGTAGATCTTGGAGGAGCAACGAGCCAACATGCTAACAGACCTTACTGTAAACGCTGCGAAGCAGTGGAAAAGTACGTACAGGCAGCTGTAGATCTTGGAGGAGCAACGAGCCAACATGCTAACAGACCTTACTGTAAACGCCGCGAAGCAGTGGAAAAGTACGTACAGGCAGCTGTAGATCTTGGAGGAGCAACGAGCCAACATGCTAACAGACCTTACTGTAAACGCTGCGAAGCAGTGGAAAAGTACGTACAGGCAGCTGTAGATCTTGGAGGAGCAACGAGCCAACATGCTAACAGACCTTACTGTAAACGCTGCGAAGCAGTGGAAAAGTACGTAGATCTTGGAGGAGCAACGAGCCAACATGCTAACAGACCTTACTGTAAACGCCGCGAAGCAGTGGAAAAGTACGTACAGGCAGCTGTAGATCTTGGAGGAGCAACGAGCCAACATGCTAACAGACCTTACTGTAAACGCTGCGAAGCAGTGGAAAAGTACGTAGATCTTGGAGGAGCAACGAGCCAACATGCTAACAGACCTTACTGTAAACGCTGCGAAGCAGTGGAAAAGTACGTAGATCTTGGAGGAGCAACGAGCCAACATGCTAACAGACCTTACTGTAAATGATGCGAAGCAGTGGAAAAGTATGTACAGGCGGCTGCAGATCTTGGAGGAGCAACGAGCCAACATGCTAGACGGAGGAAGGATCCACCAGCTTTCCATCAGGTTATTAACTCTTTTTTTCCCCTTCATTATGGCTCTCAAATGTATGTTTTTTGATAATTATGTATGGTACTGTGTTAGGATAGGCTAAGTGCTTGGTAAAATACAGTATTGTACGTATAAGGTGCAGTTTGTGCGTATGTTCTGACTTACGTCGAAATTCGGTTCATGGCGCAGCGTAGAAACGGAACTCCGTCGTAAGTCAGGGACTACCTGTATAGTAGCAGCTTCGTACACTCCGTCCATCTTTCGGACGACTGCACGTACATGTTCTCGCTGTACCTCGGTGCAATGACAATAAAGTTTATTCTGATTCTAAAAGGTCTTTTTGTTTCTGTACCTGTTGAGGACACTTTAAAGACACGTCCTGCTGGAGCTCAGCTCGGGTATGGCAGGGCAACCTCACCAAAGACACAACAGGTTGTAAACAGGATAAGGTCACAGCCTGGAAGTTCAGACGCTCCAGACTCACCACGGCAATTGAAGAATTACCCAGAATCCTCTGGGCTTCTGGATGAATGCTGCGGAAACAAGTAAAAAGCCGCATGGGTCTTCCAATCACCACAGCAGATCGATAGTCTTCATATCAATGAGATCATTCCTGATCAATGGGAAACGGTTCAGGTTACCTGATGCATGCATGAAAACAGAAACACTTTGACGTTTTTACTGAGCTCTGCTCTGACGATGGATTTAATCTTCCGAGGCGAGAAACAAAGCCAACCAAACGTCCACAGTTCATATTGCTATGATTTACTTTGATAAAGCCATGAATGTGGTTTGGATTAACTTTGATTATGTTACAGTGGATGTTTCTCCAGGCAAACATTTTATTTTCCATCACATGTATTAGCATAGCAACCAGAGTAATAACCATACAGGCTCTCTGCTGCCACCTACTGTCGACTGCTATGAATCGAGCTCAAACCCAGATAAGCATAGACAAACAGCAGCAGCAATCTGTAGCACTTCCTGTGCAGTCTGGGGCAAACAACAAGAGGAACGGCCTAATATTTCTGTCAAAATAATGGTGTCATTCAAAAATAATGATGATGTAAAAAAAATTACTCTCTGCCAATGGCAAAAGGGTCGTTTCATAATGTAGCTTGATTTTATTTTGTTTAAAATCACTACTTTTATTTACTTTTTATTTTGTTTTATATCACTTTAATTAACTTTTTTTAATTATATACATTTTATGGCTGTTTGTTCTGTGGTTTGTCTACTTTTTTTCATTCAACCTTTATTTAGATCATTTAAATCAGGGCTCTCTGGAAAATAAATCCTTGTGACTCAGTGAGACTCACCTGTATAAATAAAGGTTGAATGAATGATGTTTTTGTGTGTGTGTGTGT